>BROG01000079.1:1542500-1723291 GCA_030159075.1 Atrina japonica
GTACAAAATTGATGTGTCACGTGTTCACAAATTTATAACGGAATGACCATAGAGTAAATCAAAAACATTGTCAATCAATTTGTTTATTCTGAATTAATCAGTTCACCTTAATTCTTCGTTTTGACACAAAGTCGCGGATAAACTTGATAAACACGTTGTGTGCTGTTCAGGAAAGTTGGAAACTGACGACGTATATTGCACAGAGCCTGTATCGTGACAATATAAAAAGATGAATACATTTCACGTAATACAGGCGTATCAAACAAGTTTAAAAGTCGAGAATGTCAGTTGCAGGCATGAAATTGACGTTGCCAACAAAAGTGCAGCAATACAATACAAAACAACGTGGTCATAAACTCACGCGCACTGATAGTGAATGCATTTCATCTCCATACGAATAATTATCTTTCACTCCGTGATGACAGCACATAAAAACTTCTACGTTTTTTTTACAGATTTAGTAGGGAAGTACATTTCATCCGGTATCAAATATTTAAAGCCGAAATTGATCGGGCAATCCACAATAGCTGTAATGGAAATCGTTTGAACAATATTAAAAGATTAAAACATGTTTTGTACCTTTGATAGCATTGCTTAATTAGTAGGCGTACGTTACAACACACCTTTACGTTCGGTACAGTAGAAGCTTAACTTCAAATCGCTTTAAATAATTTGATAATGTTGTTTAAATATAACAAATATGAACAAGACTCGCCCTTGAAATGAAATGATCACTGTTAAGGCGTCTGCTGACAATGTAATATTTTTCTCAACAAACATCAGCCAAAATAGCAGTGAAATTGAGTAGCTATATGCGCGTCGACACCTTGTGGGAGAAAAGTTTTGAAGAACGTCTTAAGGTTATAAAGAAGTTAATCGATCTCGTTGTTAATAGTACTTATTTCAAGTCGGGTCTGGTCGACAAAGCATTAAATTACCTTGTCTGATAGATATGTATTACCTCCACAGAAAAGAAAAACCCGAAATGCGATAGCCTGTTTAGTGCAAATACACACATCTTTTGTGTACTACAGAAAAGAAAAGATAGATGAATCTTATACATGCTTAAGAGATTCGTGTGATTTAAAGACATTGCATAAAGCTCGTTTTTTTTAATTATATGTATTTCTACAATGTGAGAAGAATCATGTTATTTCTTGAATCTGGGACAAAGAATGTGAACAGGTAATCGAAATTCAATGTTTACCAAGTACATAAAATGATGCTGATATGACCTACCGGCAGAACATGTATACGATAAGGGCGGATTTAGGTGGGCGCACCCCTTTAGTTGTCACAAATGCGTGAAACCTGTTTCTATAAAAAGGTAAAAAAAAAAGTAAAAGACAAGTAAATTACCCAAATTTTAGCGTCTTGCTATTGTCCGATTCACATAAGATTGCGGGGCGGAGTAACCTTGTGATTATCATACGGATGATTCTACTGACTTTTCGGTTATGATAAGCTGCATGGGAAAAACGTTTTATCCCGAACTGGATACTCTTATGTATGTTGACAAGTAGGAACGATTACTCTAGTCAGTGTAATTGTAATGTTATGCTTTATTACCAAAAATTTAAACACGTCCAGGTCAAGAAAGGGTTCACGAGACTCCATCCCGCCAAGTTATATGGATTTTACTATACGTTGAGCAAAGATATTCTAAAATTGCACTCCTTATCACATCAAATGTTGGATCCTCCCCGTGATGACGTTTGTATTCGGTAAACATCAAGTACGGATCTGAATTAAACCTATTCCAGCTTTGACCACAGTAACACCATAATCTTCGCGTCAAATGTGTACTTTGTAGATAATAATTACCCACGTATCAAAGACAAAACACATATCCACATTCAATTTCCATATTTAAGATATATTATTTCTCTCGATAGAACAGTTAATGTTTGTATCTAAATGGCTATGGGTATATATTTGTAAACAAACAAATATCTGTAGACTAGTAAATTATTTCACATCAGTTTTAAGTTACCGTTCCTTTTTTACTTTTTTACTTTTTTTTATAGATATACGGTATTACATATTAAGAATTTTACCCATGTTATAAATAGTGAATTTTCTAGGTGGTTAGTAAATACAAACAAATAAACATGAAAATACGTTCGATATAAATGAACACATATCATCACCCAGCGAGAGATAAAAATAACAGGTGCGTGCATTTAATGAGAGTGAAGAAGGGGGTTCTATAGCAACCCCCTACCATATCCCCCGAAAAGATTGCTGTAAGGACTAAACATTATCCGTGTTTTATAGTAAACCTTTCCGCACGCAGGTTTCTTTATAGCAAATTATACATTCCCCATTACTGACAGAAAACCTCTCCTTGGATACCTTGGACATCTTTTCCTTGCATTTTCCCGGAGTGTTGGTCATCCGAACCTATAGTGTGTTTTAGAGAAAGTTTGTTGATTGAGAACGTGAACTTCTCCCAGTATGCGGATGGGGTTGTCATGTTGTTAATTTAGAATTTTCTTGGTGGGTGTAAATACAAAATTTACAACATGACAACTGTGTCCTGTTGTAAATGTTATCCAGTAAATTCAAAATTTACAACATGACAGGGTTGTACATCAAAAGCACCGTGGGGAAGTTTCGATATGGAGAGAGATTTGGTACATAATACGGATAAAGGATATGTAGGCAATATAGGCAGAATAATTCATTACTGAGCGAGAATATAGCGACACTTCATATGAAAGAGACTAAAACATTTCTCTCCATTCATTATTCATCAATACTTTTTAATTATTGAAATTTAACACGGTTTAGCGAAGTGTCGGGACATAAATTAACACAGTGGTATATCTGATCAGCACTTATAGTGTTTTATTGAGACTTCTATACAATAAAAATGTCCGGCCATTTTGAAGTGGAGGTTTAAATTTAAATCGACATTCCTGTATTCAACTGTGTAGATTTGCAGTTAAAAGTTTGCATTAAAAGCATTGTGTATGTATTTATTTTAGGTAAACAAACGACAGACGCCAAACATATTGATATTGATCAACTGGAAACCCGATTAGGTGTATAAAACTTAAGTCATAATAATTCTTTCAATTACATGTCTCTTTTGTCATAGTACCAAATTAAAGTTCAAACTGCGACTATACCCACCTCTCTCTCTCTCTCTCTCTCTCTCTCTCTCTCTCTCTCTCTCTCTCTCTCTCTCTCTCTCTCTCTCTCTCTCTCTCTCTCTCTCTCTCTCTCTCTCTCTCTCTCTGTGTTTTATCTTATCTTGAAAATTTTGAAAAGTTGAACTCGAGTACTGAATAAATTGTGTGACTTCGGACCCTGGTCACACAAATTATCAATCTACGTCCAAACACAATGTATTGCATTCTGTCAAATTTATATCAAATTGCAGGCTTTAATTCTTACTTACATTAATCCATAAACGAGACTGATCGATTCATAGTATATAGTTTAATTCAAATACTCTTAAATAAATATGTTTAATCGAAAATATATAACCAGGTTAAACAAAGCCCTGCAGTGAAAATAAAACACAATTACCCTAAGTTAATTACTAGGTAAATTAAAATGATCTCAAAGGTTTACAAACGGCTCAGTCTTATGTTTTACAAGTTTGAAAAATTGTGGAAATCGCCCCGAGTCTTTTTTTAATTGCATTGTTTGTTGTATGTGTATATTCCGGAAGGATTATGCATATAAAGTGCGTGCACGTGTGTATATCAACATTGTTTGAGTTTTAGATCAAATTTCCGGAGATCCGTACAGACTTATTGGACATTATGATTGAAGTATCATGTTCCCACTTTTTTATTTACCAGGAGTTTTGTCAAAAAGTGGGAACATAATAATTATCATGTTCCCACTTTTTGGTAAAACCCCTGGTAAATCAAAAATTGGGAACATGATAGATGTGTTGACGACTGGTCCTCCACTAAACATTAAACCTTTCACCCCTACATTTACAAATGGAACTCTCTTTTATATTGTTTAGACAAGTCTATTGTGGTCTGTAGGGATGAACGGGTTAAACAACGAGAGGGACTGGTTCTTTTTTTATGGTGGCGGAAAGAACCAGGTTACTTTGTACCACGCCCCCTCCCCGAAATTAAAATGGCAAACATATTTGCAAAATCTGTTTATGTTCCAACTGGGCTCGAACCTGTGCTGAGGAGAGGTTAGATACTTCATGGTTTAAAGCGCGAAGCTCTAACCACTAGGCAACGGAGATCCCTCTATGACCGAGTATAAGCCTCACACGACCATTCTCAATCTGCACGTGTTGAATAAAAGTGTGCCATTTGTATCAAACATTTATCTGTTACAAATACTTGCGTCATAGGTTTCTGTGCGTGTGGCGTACACTTGAATTGAATAAATTTACAATATGAAATGTAAATAACTACACAACATGAGTCTTCGTAGACTCTTTGTTTGATGTTTGTTGAATTCTCCTGGTATCCCAAGATGGATAATGCCCAGACTGGTATTTCAACAAGTTAATTCGTCTGGCTAAACAGCAACAACCTTAGTTGTTCTACATGTCGGTATAAACCACGATTTACGTCAAACGTAAACTGAGTCAAAGATTTTCCTTTTATCTTAAGATCCAAGACCCTCTCGTTCAAATGACTGTCAAACTTTCAGTTTGCACTCATCATTCATTTGAAGCATTTTGTTCCTAGCTAAAAATGTCGGAATTCGGTTAGTTTTTTTTTAATTTCACGAAACACATACATCTACTGGGTGAATATAAATATAACGTTAAAGTGGTGGAAAAGAAATAGAAATAAAAAAGAAAAATAATTTTGGCCAAAGTGACCAAATTTTAGCGACGTCAAAATATCGTTACTCATGGTGAGCTAACAGCAAGGTCCTATTGATTCCCGTATGGTTATGGTTATCTATCTTAATAGGATAGTTTTGTGCTGCATAGAATTTTTTTCCATGATCCATTGCATATGTACTCAATGCTTTTCAAAAAATGAAAAACAATCCTTAATTATTATCTACAGAATGATACGGTTTTATTACGTCAATTGCTAATTGAGACTCCGTTGATGGAATCCTCCATTTTCAAATTTGACTCATATCTAAGATCGTTTGATGATCCTTAGACTTAACCTCAATGTAAACCACCAACCCACATTTACCGATATATTTTCAATTAATCTATCATATATACATAGTGATATCAAAGCAAATATTTATCAACATTGTCATGAACTTTCACAGCTATAACGCCGCTGTTGATCGCTTGCTGAAAAATTAAATCTTAAAATGACATTGAAACATCGATCTGTCAGCTTTACTAAAAGGTAGATATGTATAATCGTTGTAACTTGACAGAAATCTTAAATTTAAAAATGGAAATAAAGATTTGAATACTTGGCCATTTAAAATAATTTACAGACACCAAACATAGTTTCGACGATGACTTGATGGGAACATTAGTTGTGGGTTCTTCTCTTGTGAAAGTTAAGAAGTTATAAAGTATCAGGAAATGTAAACAAAAGACAAAACAGATTAAGACAAAAACACATGTAATAAATAACTTCAGTTGCTTTATTTTCATGATTGGATTTGATTGGTTATTACCTTGTTCATGTATTTTTGAATTATTACAAAATATCACAAATAACTAAGTCTTAGATCACAACTAAATTTCAAAGTGGCACTGATTTCGGGTATTTAAGAACAGGGTTATCTACACAATATAAACAGTCAACAGGGACCCCCGTGGTCGCGTGGTTAGATCATCGCCCTTTGAACCTTGAAGTCTCTCACTTCCGGTCGCCTGTTGAGTCAATGTGAAGACATCCAATCCAATTAACGGTGTAATATTCTGATTTAGTAATGTTTACTATACTGTATAGTATATGGGTTTATAATACTCGAATTGTACTTTGCATAAAATGGTGATTGTCTGTTGTTTTCTGCCCAACAAAAACGATAAGAACTTGACAATAAAGAAGTACCAATGGATAATCTAAACTCCAAGTCTGTTATAACATGAAAAACTGGTTAATATATAAATGCTCTCAAAATGAAGACCAATTGCAAATTCCAATACGGGAGGGAACAGATGTCCGGAATTAGTCCGCTTCTCATGTTATCATGTCACAAACGTGTAAGAAAATTCTAGAAAGAAACTTTTAAATGTTCTATTGTTTCCAATAAAGTATTTTTAAAATGTTGTATCGTTATATCGAGATAAATTATATGTAATCTAAGAAATAAAATATTACTTTAGATCTGGGCCCGGCACCATAAAACTTGAGAATTTACTTAAGTCTGAGAATATTCTCAACATTGTCTGCTTATCCAATCAATACCAGGATTGGCCAAATCTGAGTAAGATTTTTATACTTAAGTTATTTTAAAGTTTTATGGTGCCAGGCCCTGGTGATTTAAAAATTGTGATTCAGGGATTTTAGGGAAATATAAGTTTACTTTATATAAGAAATGCAATTGTACTATAGATATGGTGATTTGAAAATTGCGTTTCAGTGATTTTATGGGTGTTCTATCGTTCTCGGTAAAAATATTTTAACTGGATATTAAACAAATCTAACTGAGTTTCTAGAATGGTAACCGGTCGAAAATTAGGGTACAGGGGTTTGTATTCCATTGAGACAACCATTTTCTAGGAAAACAGTTGGCGATGTAAAACAAGGAAATTATGGTTGATAGAAACCAAAACCTCACCCCTTCAACTATCAAAATAACTAATTCACACCTAAAACACATTTGGACTGACCTAAATAATTGATTTACAGAAGCATCCATTGTTTTTTCAGAAATTGATGAGGTATGTAACACGAGAAATCAGTTTTGATTCACACTCTTTGTGCAAACAACACCAACAAGTTACAAAACTTTCATCTTTAAATTGCATCCATTATCGATTCGTAATAGTTATAGTCATATTATATATTGTATTCATGTATCGGATCAAATGACTGATCATTCATCAGCGCCGAAAGGATTAAATATTAAGTAATACAATGCCAATAGATTTATCAAGTATGCCAGAATGAGTGGAAGGTTATACATCTCCATACCGTTTTTGGTTTTTGAATCTAGGTATCCAAGGTAAACATCATATACCGTTCTCCATCGCTCTATTAACTTTGCTTGACATATTTTCAAATAATTATCCCCATTAATACAAATAGACATCGTTAGGTAAACATATCATTATCTATACAATGAAACAGCGATATTTTTATTATTATTATTATTATTGTTGTTGTTGTTGTTGTTGTTTTGTCGATTTTGTTGACATTGATTATAATTGTTATTGGGATGCTTACTCCTCCATGGCACCTGACCCCACCTCTTGGTTTCCAGAGGTCCGTGTTTGTCCATTTTTACCGGATTTGTATCTATGTCCTGGACATTCTATTGATTTATACTTTGGTATCTGAAATTTTTTATATTATAATTATTTTTGTTATATTATCATTATTGATATTTTTATTTTGTTATAATTTCTTCAGTTTTTCTTTAAATAGTACTTATGTTACACACACGCACAACACCCCCTCTCTCTCTCTCTCTCAAAATAAAAAAACAAAAAATAAACAAACACATTTATTTAATGAACATAGCAGTCACTAGTTTTATATTATAGTGGCTTACTATCCACGCGTATTCAAAACGGTTCAATAGGACAACATAAAGTATAGAGTTATTGTGCAGGAGACAAATTTAAAAACCATTCTGTTTTAATATGCTTTCCATACACCTTTAAATCAATTACAATGAAGGGGAATCGATTGAATTTGAATTTTTGTCAATGGAGTTCCAGATACATTTCATGCTGTAAATTTGTTAAAATTATCGGGTCGGAGACAGCGATTTAAACACTCTTTTGTGTTTTGTAATTTGAATTTCTTCAAACGATGCAAACACGAAATACTAAAACTAATCAAAGTGCGATAACTCTTCCTTGTAAGATGATCAACAACCTGTTGAATTGACCAGATAAACGACACGGTATCCTCATAAAAGTAAAATTCAATTGGTTTGGTTTTGTATCAGATTAATTTACACCACATTAGAATTAAATCTGTTATGTTAAAGCAAATAGCAGAACTTTTTGATTTTATTTATCGTATATAACTATCAATGAGATTTCGAATTATTACGTTTTCCGATTCGGCTAGAGTCAAATGTGTAAAATACCTCGTACATCAAATCAGCATTATTAAAGGGGCATTAGCTTTGCCTTTTATCAAATACATCTTTTTCCTTTTTTTCCTACTTAGATTGATATACAAGAACAAAAATGAGACATACACAGGCATAAAAATTCTTACATCTATATATAATTTGTGAAAATTGCTTTAGAAACAACAGTTTGGCAAGTGTTCACATACAATTGATTAATTCAACCTTAATATTGTATATGCATACCACACTGTACCTGCACTCGTTTTCACAAAATATGTAGGAATATAAGATTTTGTATTCCTATGTATAGCTCTTATTGGTTGTCGTACACAATTAGAAAAAAAATCGAAATCTTTTTAGTTTTTGGCAGACACATCAAATGCCCCTTTTAATCATACATGAATAAAAAATGTGATCATACTTACAAGAATCATTATACAACAGCTGCTCTCTGGTCTGTAGACCTTTCAGCATTTTGTATGCTGCCGTGACGTTTGTCATCTTAGGTTCAGGGTCAAGACCAATCGCTCTAGAATCAATGTCCTTACTTCCTGAAAACAAAATAGTAGGAAAATCTTAATACGGTTGTCTATACTGTGCAAAATGTGTATAAATATAGATTTATTTGTGGTCGTATTGCCTCTAGATTTCCAGTGCTCTGTGTTTGTCCAATATTCACTAGATTTGTATAATGTATCCTGGACATCCTTAGGAATAATACTTCAGTTTGGTATGTGTGATTTTCACATAGCTAAACATATTACTCTTCATATTTAGATTTTGAGCAAGTTAACCAGGAACAAATATCTGTTAACTTCCCAAATGCAACAATCTTTGCATTTTTTCATCTTTTATTTATTTTGTATTTTAATTCAGTACCTTTGAACTCCAGACTATGGCCTCTTGTCAAACGTCGGCTATTTGTTTCATAACAAGATACGGAATTTGGTTTTATATGCAAAATAAAGGACACATAGTTTTATTTTGTTCATATAGAATTCATATTCAGTGTATACGACAATGACAACTTCTTTTCATATATAAGCACATCGGACATCACTTCAATATACATGTATAGCATAGTTATGTAAAAATAGGAACTAAATAGATTAGAATACACTAAGCGATATAAAAATCAACAAAAGATTATTTGTTCGAGTTTGAATTTACATCAGACAACATAAACAACACTATGGATCCATATCGTGATCAGTTTCATGTACAGGTAGATGATGGCCCACTATGATAATCAGACAGTGAATTATAGATCATGGTATCGTTAGATCTGACAATAGATAAAGTAGAACAACACGTGAGACCAAACATTGTCAAGTGTACATTTATCATTATATCAATGTACCAATATTCTTTCACGAGAACTTTAGTTCTTCTGTAGAAATGTTTTACTGTCTGAAATGCTGTCTCATGCCATACAAACATAGATTCAGAATACACAATCTCTCTCTCTCTCTCTCTCTCTCTCTCTCTCTCTCTCTCTCTCTCTCTCTCTCTCTCTCTCTCTCTCTCTCTCTCTCTCTCTCTCTCTCTCTCTCTCTCTGTAATTCGTATAATAAAACCTAGCGGCGATTTGATAAGCTAACTTGTAGGGAATTTACTACGTATGCAGACTTCATTCATCTGAAGGTCATGTGTTTGTAACGTAATTTGAATATAACAAATCTCAGATACCAAAGTATAAATCTTAAGGATGTCTAGGCTAGAGATACGAATCTGGTAAAAAATGGACAAACACAGACCTCTGGAAATCAACAGGTGGGATCAGGTGGCATGGAGGAGTAAGCATCCCTTGACCAGTCACACCCGCCGTGAGTCCACAGTCAAATCCAAATTAAATACGTGAGGAACGAATCCTTGTCACAAAATGGTACAGACGTCGCAACAGATGCTATCGATCAGGCAACTCAACTTTTCACTTAGAGAAATAGAGTAATCGCAAACAAGACTATTATACAGACCGTAAAATTTGTGGAACATCGAACTCGGTTTTCGATATCCCTGTGTCAATAATTGGGATATCCCAATAAAATTTGTTGTTCAGATTTATTTTGTGGCATTCAGGTCGGTAAAAAGTTTGCAAAATTTAATATCTGATCAAGAATGCCCTAATATTAATAATAATTTGAAATGTTGGCCTTAATGTATGTAACTATTAAAACATAAGCAATGTTTACAAAATGTTTTATGCATGCACACACACACACACACGCACACATACACACATACACACACACACACACATATATACATATATATATATATATATATATATATATATATATATATATATATATATATATATATATATATATATTTTGAATATAACTGAAGTTCATCCTAGTTCAATTTTTGTTGTAATTGTATTACTGTTAATTGTAGAGAGCAATAAGTCTGTCGATTATAAAGTCGAGGGTCAAAATAAGTTCATAATATTAAATACTAATCCTGCTTTGAGGGTGGACTCTTTCTGATACACATTTAGGATTCTGTGTCATTTATTTTGTATAAAACCATTTTAGTAATTAGAACATATGTTATGGATTCGTATAGTGCGCGCGAAAACAGATCATTTGAAGGTGTTTTTATAATAGAATGTTTCTATAGATTGAAAAGATACCGTTATTTGCATTTCTTTTAAATTGCATCCACGAATACGCACAGGATAAAAGAGCTATAACAGCCTATTAGATGATCAGTGATTCCAACAAAATCAGAAACACTCCGAATATTATGCTTTTTTAAACTTATTTATATTGGTTTAGGTCGATAATATTCTACACATCAAATAATAACAGAAATATAGATTACACGAAAATTTCATTTTGTCGTACTATCGATCAATCCGTTAAAGAGTCCCCTTATTTATGTTAGTTTACACCTGTATACAAGGTAACCGTACAATATGGAGTTATTCCCCCTCAATGATTTTGCATAACGTCCCTTTTACAAATCTCTATGGGATTAAAATCAAAATGAAGAAGTACCAATGGACAGTTGAAACTCCAAGTCAACCAGAACACGAAAAACTAGATCACAAGCGGTCTCAACATGAAGAACTAGACCAGGTTCCCCGAAGGAGTCGGCGTCCCCGCCAGCATGACACTACCGTCGCAAATGTCCCATGAAAATTTCTGGAGTTCGGCGAAAAGGCCAAATTTGGAGAATAGGTAGATGTAACAAAGAAATACAGATTCGAAAAACGTCCAAAAACATCATCTGATTTTAGATTACAATATTACAATAAGTAAGTCAAGTCTGTCATATAATACAATTTTGATTTCATTTTATGTAGTATTTTCTTGTAGTTAATAGATGACTTAGTCTTGTCAATGCATTGACGAAATGTTTATAATATAAATCTGCCTTCACGGAACTTTTAAAACTCCAATAAGATGGAAAATGATTATTTCAACAAACATTTACTTTCCAGCAATGTGTTAGATTCCGAACATTATCTGGTTGCATTTAAACCCACACTATCTCATAAACCTATGTTTCATTAAAGAACGAGGACGTTCGTTATATGATACTAGACATATAAAAACACGGTAGACATTTAGCACCATTATTTTTAATTTCTCCATGTCAAACTTTACAAAACTTTACTTTGTCGAAGTAAGTCACATTATCATTTATATAGTTCAAGGATAACTAATAATTGTAAATCAAAAATATATACCAGTGTGTAACAAGAGCCTATGAATGACCTTTAGTTAGTATAATATTATGCTTTCTAATGTAAACCTATGTTTTCCTTTTGTTTTTGTTTCTTTATCGTAAATTATTCAGGTTCAATAGAACCATCCTAGATGTTGCCAGTGTCGTGAAAATCATCGACCAGTAGTTATTTGAAGTTTATTGTAAAATGTTAAATGTTGTTTTTTAAGAAACCTGAAGGCAACTTCTAAATCATTCGTTAGACGGTCATAACTATAAAACATATTGTATAAATGTCCATCATGTGCACATACGAAACAGAAGAAAAAAAACACTTTAAAAACATACTTTACAGAAGATGCATGCACTCTTTGAATCTTCTAAGATTAATTTGATACCATAGGTCTAACTGAAAACATTTTATCCATGATAATTTCATCAGAACTTTAAAATACTATATACATTGTACCTGGGAATTTTCACTCCTGTTTAATTTAGCCCGTATTAAATTCGCCCTAAATCATCATAGCCTCTTCAGTTATTCAGCTTGACAATTTCGCCTTTTATTTAACATTCGCCCTCTCAAATACGGGCGAAATGGCGAAAATTAAACGGAAGCGAAAATCTCCAGGTATACGATATCTCTAAAGCGAAATTGATTACTTACAGATCGTTGATGTTTGTAGATTAACAGGTAACATCCATAAGAAGTCAAACAATTTTATCATTCAAGAGAATACCCAGCTCCTTCAATACAATAAATAAAAAACTAACTATCTATATCGTCCGTGTCTGCTTTTGACCTCTTTGTACACACACAAATACCTTATATATACAGCTTAGAAAATGTCGATTATTTTCATTCACATATTTTCCCGTAAACCGGACAGAATAAATAAACAGAAAAATATCATTTCACGAGTTTGTTCTCTTCTATTTCAACACGGCCATCCCTTTCGATTCAATAATAACCCACACTGTAATATCATTTTACGAAGCATAGCTTGGGGTAGAGCTTACATTTATTGCAATAGTCTTGAAACCTATCACATTACGTTTCTTAATGTAACATATAATTAAAGGTCAAATGTCACTACCTTGTACTTTTAAACACTGAAGGATTCATTTACGGTGATTTTATGTCAAGCTACGATTACAGTATTTCGGTTTAAAACTTTTAAATGTTTAAGTTGGTCTATTTTCTAAAGTATTTCGATACAATTACCCCGTTATCCAAAGGCCATGTTCATTTAATATGACTTAAATAATACGGCCCCGTACTGTTGTTTATAAGTTTTTAACCATATTACACCGATACCTTATCAACCAAACACTCCAAGTTCATTAAAACGAATTCTTCTTACATACGTTTCTCAACAAATACTTCTGTCGTTGTATCTTTATGGCGATAATTGCACCCGACTTTACACAGAAATCAATAAATTTTAATCTCACCTGCCAAAATGAATATTATTACATTCGTTTCTATTGCACATCCTATGAATAAAATTATTTCGCCATAGCATAATATAAGAAAGTTGGTACCTGTATTCCTAGACACCTATGTAAAGAATTTATAAACAACAAAGAGTTAGATCATATCTATTTAGGTTTTCTCTAGCTACGGGACAAGTTTGTTGAACATGCTAAATCCTAAAAAACAACAAAATTGCCGCTCACTTGACAATCACAATCAAGGCTATAAATATGTTTGATCTGAAATATAAAGTACGGGAAATTACTGTATATACAAATCAACAAGTCTTTAGCAGGTGATAAATAATTAACCATCTATGGCTCTACTTCATCTGGTATCTGTTTACAATCACGCAACCGATGTACATTTCACATTATCGGAAAACCAGTCATTAGGAAATTGATTAATTCTTTTAATGATTAACAGGTACATATTTTGCACTCTACAAAACAGTTCAGAAAAAAAATATATAATAGTACTTGCTTGATTATTTGTTTAAAGGAAACTCACTGACAATGTTAAGTGATATACTGGTAATAAATTATCTCATGCTCTTATGTACCCATTGTCTTTATCATTTAATCAAAACTCGAGATCAATTGATGAAGTTTTCATGGCAGAAACGATCGTCTTGAGAATTCATTTCGCCCAGTCCTAACCCCCACTGAAGATAATTATGACTGGCATTATGTTTACATTTACAACCACTGCGCCATTGTCGTTGCTGGTGGATCGTTTGAGTTCCCGGGGGATATACATTAATCCAGCAGTGAGTATTGACGAACCAGCTTATTTTCTGAATTATGAATAGTGATTTACACCACACTCGAATTTTTTCTGTTATATGGTGGCGGTCAGTTTTTAAGTAGGGAGGAGTGAACACGGTTACAATGTACCCGGGAGGAGACGACTGCCCTTCCGCAGGTAAACAGGCAAACTTTCTCACCAAAATCAGTTAAAGTTCCAACGGAAGTAAGAGACTCCATGGTTCAAAGCGTGTTGCTCTAACTACTCGACCACGGAAACCCCACCAGCTAATGATTTTACACTAAATGATATCATTTCGTTTAGGTAGTATCGCTGTTCAATTCTAAAGAAATTCTAAACTTCACTAAAACTAAGACAGTTATTTTTTTACTGTAAGTACTCTAGGACAGTTTCGCCTTTAGTTTACATTTCGGTCCATTTATGGCCTTGTTTCATGTCATTTCTTCGTATTCCTTTTGGTCCTAATCATCTGTGTTTTTATGTTTATAAGCAGAATACAAATTCAGTGAATATTGGAAATCACTGACCTCTGAAAAATCCAGCAGTGGGATCAGGTTCCGTTCGTGATATCTTGTAGATGACTTACCTATTAATTAGAACTATGGACAAGCGTATTACTCCTTGGCATGTTTTAATTATTATATCTAATTGAACTAAATGTTTTATTTATCTAACTAGGAATCCCAAACAGCTCGAGGACCAATAATGGTTCTCCTCATGTTTAACGAAACGTTGTAAAACAAAATAACGTAGTTACTATTATATATATTTATATATATATATATATATATATATATGTGTGTGTGTGTGTGTGTGTGTGTGTGTGTGTGTGTGTGTGTGTGTGTGTGTGTGTGTGTGTGTGTGTGTGTGTGTGTGTGTGTGTGTGTGTGTAATATATATATCTCTGAACCCTGCCTAAAGACCAACACCTCATATAACACCACATATCTAGTCTCATGAAAATGTCTAAAGGAATGTTTAATAAGAATACATCCTAACTAAAGGGACCACATCGCTAATAAGATCAATTTTAGTCGGTCAGTTAGGTGTTCCTAATAAAGATCCAAAGTAAAAGATAATGTTAGTGATATTTGTGCTTCATATATATTCATTTTGAATGCGTAGATGACCAAGTGGTTAGGACGTCGGGCATGAGAACCGGCCAATTTGTGCCGAAGGTCGAGGGTTCGAGCCCCAGCCGGGGCATGGTGAGTTTGTAGGTACTGTGTTATTTCTGTATTTTTGCTTTATATTATACACATATATATATATATATATATATATATATATATATATATATATATATATATATATATATATATATATATACATATTGTATATATATATAACATACTTGTCGGAACACCTGGTCCCATCTCGTTTTGGAATTCGCAGTTGTTTTTCATGTTGAGACTTTTTGTTTATCCAATCATCAGTCGTACTATTGGGATGGACTTGGGAGTTTCGATTGTCCTTTGGTACGTCTGATTTTTACTTTATGGAGAGTTCAGTATTTGTATCCAAAGAAAATATAATAAATTAAAAGCCGTCGAGTACTCATAAGAATGTTTCACGACTTTCATATAATGAAGTAGAGCAATGCCAGGATATCAACGATGTCTAAGATATTTGTCATCTTTAGCAATGTGCTTGAACTTCTTGATGTTCCAAGAATGTTAAAACCTGTGTAATACCTGTACTTTTATTGATGTTGTATAGAAATCAAACGCTCACTTTTATAATCGGGTTAGGCATGTCACCACAAATCACCAAGTGACGTAGATTGATGGCTGTTTCTGGTTATACCTCATTTACATAACAGCGTATATTGCAGTGGCATTGGAACAAAAGTGCATGTAGTTTTTTTTAAATAGACTTAAGTGGTATTTTGAATATCTACTAAGCCCTGGATCTCATAACAAGCTAAGATTTGATTATAATTTTCAAGTTTTAAAAAAAGAGATTTTTAAGTTTTAAATCCAAATTTTGTAGTTAACAATACATGGAGGACATACCCTATAGTCTTGTTAGATTATCAGTAATGAAATAAATGACATCTACTAATTCTTAACATAAATTTCCAATTTCGAAAGTTACGATACTAATTTAAAATCTTAGTGCTTAAGGTTTACGCACAAGCTCGCAAGGGGTCCATAGAATCTCTGGAATGACATGGAAAATGTTATGTTTAAAAAAAAATACTTTTTAGACGATCCCTTTTTCAAAACGAGATATGTTACCAAGTGATATTGTTCATATTTGAAAGATTAGTGGTAAAAGGTTCAAAACTTTCAGCGAAAAAAAAATCTTTTGTAGAAAGGAAATAGGTTTGTCATCCTTAAGTCTTAGGTTGATTTATGATTCGGAGGTATGAACTATTTTGACACATAGTAACTTGTGGCATTCATAACGTAAATAAATCCACATTTTAGTGTAACAGATAACTATATACGATACCTATTTTGATTACGTAAATTTTTATTTCATTGCTGTTTTACATTCCGCCATGAATTGTTCGCTTATATGGAGATGTCATCAGCTTTAGATGAAGTGCCACAAATTTTAACTAGTGATATGTACTCACTCCAATGTGGTAATTGTTCTTTTATATGTCTGCCTACCATAACTCTGTTTTATGTCTAAAACAAAAAAGACTGGCTCACGTAATTGCCAATGCAAAACGTCTCGATCACGTAATTGCCCATCCAAATAGACTCGATCATGCAATTGCCCATCCAAAAAAGACTCGATCACGTAATTACCCATCCAAAAAGACTCGATCATAAAATTGTCCATCCAAAGAGACCCAATCACGTAACTGTGCCTGTTATAATTTGTGTTTCCATCAATGTATTTCAGAAATTTGGAATCTGCAACCATAGCAAGTTGATTAGCTTTAAATTCAAATAATTACCTATTTTTAGAATGTTAGAATGTTACATTAATCCATTAACTGACAGCGATCACCAATCCAAACAAACAGAAACTTTATTATATATCGCAGGATGTATATTTCAACCTTTGTGACAAATAAACCGCCTGGAAGAAAACCATATTAAATATATTAATCAAGCATATTTAACTAAAGTGGTGTTGTTGTGTTTTGAAGTGCAAATCCTTTTTTTATGATAGTTTGAACAAAATTCAATTTATCAAACCAGTATTAGAAATGTCAATAAATATGATATTTTGGACTTACCCACTCACTGTGAACGATACCCAGTCGTTAAATAATCAATGAGTTTAAAGTAATACAGATATTTAACTTCATCTGTTCAGAGGCACTCATAGTTCAAGAAACATTGATATTTTCACATGTTTTAAAATCTTCTCACATTCCACCAGTGGTGTCACACTGATCTCACGTATCCCAGAATGCTTAGAATGGGGTCTTATGGGTATCTATGCTATGTTTATTCATCTGCTACACAGTGGGTTCCGGGACAAAGGCTTGACTGTCTCGTGTCATCAATATATCATCAATTACACCTTACTTTAAACGCGTAGGTATGACCTGTTTTCGGTTACAAACTTAAGTCTTGTACAATTGTTACACGGTAACATGTGCCCGTTTATATCCCGTGTAAAGTGTCTTTAAAACTTTGAAATTGTTTGTCGATATCTGCCTCTCAGTTTGAAATCAATTATTTAATCTACTGTTATATTTATCTCTAGTTTAAATACAGGCATTTAAAGGATGGTATTTCATTCCTGTCAATACTGAAATGGAAAACCGAATACGAGACAAAGAATATAGAAGTAAGCTAACAAAGTTATTAATATTGAAATCGATTACATTGCAATTTGTCTCAAAATAAATACAATATCTTATTGACATTTGTAAAAAGACGCGTTACTTCGACTGTAGATGTTTCAAATACCAGTATTAACGAAGAAAAGCAGATCTCTTATGAAACGTTTCAAAAAGAGCATTTATCCAAATCAAAAGCTATTGCAATCCGATCGTAATTTTGATATTTTTAAAAATTGAACTCATCTTAATCATTAATCATACATCTCCGCGAAATAGCTTAGATCGAATCATCATAATGACTTGAGTGCTGTGTAAGTTAGATAGCTTTATATTGGCGAATTCACACTAGGAAATAGAGTACAGTTCACCCCAATTTTACTAAATGTAAACACTTTTTTAAAGTTATCAATTTTTTTTTTTTTTTTTTTTTTTTTTTGTACTCTCATTTGATGATTTCTACATTCGATACTTGATATTAAATATTCAAGACAAGTTTATTTCAAGCAATGAAATCAGCATACAACGAATGTTACGGTTAAAGGTATAGAGCGTAAGTGTACAGTATCTGAAACGTGATGATGCACTTCCATACAATTATATTTTTTATTTCTCTGTCATTAATATATGTGAAAATAACACACACGACGGTGTAAACCAGTCTAGGCATGTCAATAGATACAGCTGTGAACAAAGGACAGACACAGACCTCTGGAAAATTCCGGGGTGGGATCAGGTGTCACGGAGGAATAGGAATTTCCTGCTTACCGGTCACATCGACCGCGAGGCCATATTCAAATCCATATTCAAATACATTAGGAATACACCGGCTCACAATCGGAACTAACATACGATTAAACAACTATATTAGAAATAGCTGTTAATATCACTTGTCAGTTATCCTCTTCGCGTCCGCTGGTGCATAAGGCCCAGATACCGTGACTGCATCCACCTACCTCTGTCTCTAGTCAAAGTCCTTGCTGACGTCCAACTGTTCCATCCCCTGCATCTCTTCTGCTCTGTTGTCCTCATCCACCAGGCCCGTCGGAACCGGGGAGCTTGGGAAGGGCTTCATCCCCCACCACCATAATTTGACAGTTCTTACACACAATTATAGTTTTTGTCGTCTGCGTAATATATATATTCCGCTCTGACGTTCCTGTCCACGTTGATTCTGTTCCCTCTTCTCTTCGGATTGCCATGCCCTTGCCTGTATCTCCCCCAATATGAATTTCGTCCCGACGGTCCTGTCCACGTTGATTTTGTCCCCTCTTCTCTTCAGGTTTCGTATCCTTTTAGGTTTTTGCCCTACCAATATGAATTTCCCCAATATGAATTCCGTTCTGAAGGTCCTGTCTACAATGATTCTGTTCCCTCTTCTCTTCATGTTGCCGCGTCCTTTTTTGTTTCTGCCCCAATATGAATTCCCCCCATATTAATTCCACTCTGAAGGTCCTGTCCACGTTGATTTTGTTTCCTCCTCCCTTCCGGGTGCCGTGTCATTGCGTTGGTGCATAGCCTGTTGTTGCCCATTCTGAATAAAAGACCGGTCCACTTCATTTTTTTTCTGTTGGTCATTATTTCGTTTACTTTTATATAACATACAGTATTATATAACTATAATAGGTCTTCAGTTTGTCTTACTGGTATACCTGGAATTTTTCGCTACCATTTAATTTCGCCATTTTCGTCCCTAGAGGACAGGGTGAATTTAAAATGGAAGCAAAGTGGCCAAGCAAATTATTGAAGCACGGACATGCATGTCATCCACGATGCTATGGTGATTTAGGGCGAATGAAAGACGGATGAATATTTTTATATGAATTACAGGTGATTACGGAAAACTGAAGATTGGTTTTATGAATAAGACTATTAGGTTAATACAGGTATGAATGTATGATACAGAAATAATAAACTCATCGGTGAAAAAAGCGCGTGCATGAGGAATGATTAAGGTGACTAGAAAATGAACTTATAAATACAATATACATTAACTTATCAACCCCATGGTCACATTTAGGCTCACCCAAATCAATAAACTGTATGGACTACTTTTAAAATTCGGGGGTGAACAAGTTGATATTGAATGTTAAATCATTTTGAAATTTGGATTCTAGAGTATACACTCCTGAATTCTGACATTGTATTTTACTATTTTTGAAATTGATGAGTTCAAATGAGGCAACAAGGGGTCAATGAGAGGCATTTAGGGAATGAATGCATGAATGAGGGATATTCAACATAATTAGAAAGAAGGGCGTGTATGAATACGAAATGATTTAAGTTATGACAGAATGAATGAAAATGATTAAGGCAACGAAGGAATGGATAAGGAATCATTAAGGCAAATGATTCAAAAGTATAAACTTATGGATAAGGAAAAATTTAGGCAATCATAGGCACGAATATGGTGTAATTACACAACGATCGGAGATCACAACAGAACAATTTCGCTTCTCCTGACCCCATCACACTGCACATTTAAACATTGAAAGAAAAACACAAAAACATTTCTAAAGTGCAAAAAGCCGATTATGCTCGTGGTTACTAATAATAATCATTATCATCGTCATCATCATCATCACATGATCTACATTTTCATACAAATATAGAAGTATATGTGTGTGTATGTATATATATATATATATATATATATATATATATATATATATATATATATATACACATATATATATATTATATTATTATATATATATATATATAAACACAAAAGCACACTTTTTTTAAAGTAGCATAAAAAGCCCCCGACGTTTATGCATGTGTGTGTTTTAATCATCATGCATCATCACATGATCTATATATATATATATATATATATATACATTATCATACAAAAATTTTTAAAGTGAAGGTATTTTCATGGAATTAATCATCGATATCAAATTATCATACAAATTACAATATTCATATCAAATTAATTACAATTCAAAACACATGCATATATATATATATATATATATATATATATATATATATATATATATATATATATATATTCACACACGTATGCATATCAAAATTTAACGAGCCTGTCTAGTCGAATGAAACATTCACGCACGATTTCACACATTGAAGAAAAACAGCGCTAAAACAGCACAACCTGGCAGAGTGAATTGGTGTAGAGTCGTTGGTCAAAGGGGGTTAACTCGAAAAACAACCAGTCCTCTGTTGTGGGGAAAAGACCGATAGATTATGTAATTACAACTGATATTATGAATTATTAATCCAGGAGTTTTATTCAAACAACTTTATAGTCAAAATAATGAAATAAATGTTGAACTTGAGTACTAAGTAAACCGCTTAGTGAGTTCAGGTCCTGAAACCAAGGAAAAGTAAAGTAATCGAAACAAGAATAAAACTTTTTTCAAAATACTTTTTTTTTACTTTGTAGGATTTGAAGTAGATAAATAGTATAAGAATTAGAAAGCTTAGACGAGTAATAGATTATAATTGTCAACTATTTTTCAAGAATGCTGCATGACCTATTCTTTAATTTGGAAAAGAAAAACTTGTCCAAGAGTTCATTCTATATCCCCGTCCCCACTAAATTCGGCATAAGACAATCCTACAAACTGCATCAATGAAAGTCAGTTCGATATATAATCCTTCACTACAATAAATATAATTAGTCCAGCTAGTTTAATTGATTACGCCATATCAGGCGAGGGGACAAAAAGTTATTCATAGCTAAAGCCATAATAAAACTATTCATACCCCGAAAATTGTTTTCACACCCTTGTATCCGCCTACGATATGCCGAATAAAAAAGATCTTTCAAAACATATTTGTAAACACTGCCATTAAATATATCACAGTGCAGTCTTTGATGTTGTCAAAGTTGATATATATTTATCAAGTATCTTGATATCGATTAAATACCTGTGGTTGTTACTGATGCCTTTATTTTTCGTTTACCCGTACCCCCCGGCGAGAAGTAATTAAGTTCACAAAAGGCTAAAAAATGTTGTCATGAAAATTAATTGCGCCATTGATAAAGTTGTAAAACCGTTACTTGTAATATAATAACATAACAAATTGCTGTACTTAACTATTATAGTAAAGGAATGTACACGTTGCTGTTGTATCTGTATTGTTGCAATAACAAAATTTTAATAATAAAACACGTGTCACACCCTTAAACATTAGTTATAGTTTAGAACGTACATATTTATAAAGGCCAAAACATCGAAAATCACCATTACTATTTAAAACAGTCGTTTTGGAAGCATTAATAGAATTGGGCGGCGAGAATGGAGAACGGATTTATTTTCTATCCTCATAATGAGAAACAAACTGTAAATTCAATATATATAATATTGTTTATATATATATATATAAAACTAAGGACAAGAATCTCATCCTTTTTACATGGTGTTGTGGTACTTGGTCTTTATCTGACGACAAACTCGTATATTAATATTGATGCAGAAAAGAGCGGGAGTAAAACCATTGAATTCATTTTTTAATAAAATGCGCTTTACTGCTTTCAGATTTAGGTATTACAATTATACGATACAGAAAAAAACATAGCTATACATTACGGAGGCGTATTAGGGCCATCTTAATAAAAATATCTTTATATTAGAATAAAACCCGAATCTGTTTCAGGGAAAAAATAACAAGGATTATAGACAATCTATCGTGTAGTGACTAGGATCATATTCAAGTTCACATGATATTAAATTTTTAATCTGAGCAATTTAAATTTCTGAGTCATTTGTTCAATTGCTTTTTTTTCATTAAAATTTCATGTTACCACCCCCGTTTGTGGCCCCATTGATCGATATAAAAAAGGCATTCTATTAATATTCTATGTTATATAATATATGACATCACTCTAAACTGGGTATTAGCATACAGCAAATTCAAACTTCAATTAAATAAAATATCATTTTTGAAATGAAAACCTTTATTAATTATTTATAGAGATTTTCCGACAACATATACGACACGACATAAGATCACATCCCGACAACAAAAGCTGTTGTGAAAATATTCTAAATTCTTTCAGTAACTTTTTTTTCAATATCTCAAAAAAATAAACATAACAAACAACAATTTGTGTGATCTATGTCAAACATCACCAGAGACATTGAAACTGTCCAAAAACTAAAATTTTAATATCAGAAATTGAACATTGGCTCAATGCATCCTTACACTTTAACATTTTGTTCACAGAATTAAACATAATATTTGGTATTACAGATAAAACACTATACTCTGAGATAATTAATCTTATAATTTTAACAATAAAAAAAAATATATATATATAACACAAAATACAAAAAGAAAACACTATCTGTAATTCAAGCTAAAACTGCAATTAAAAATTTGATAAAATTAGGAATAATTCAAAACAGATCTCCCAAGAATATAGTATTTTTTGAAAAATTTATACAGGAAAACTAGTATATTATTTATAATTATTATATATGTATACATGTGTGTGTATACATCTGTATGTATATATGTATATGTAAGTATATATTTTGAATTGTATAGAGGAGACAGAGCCACTCAACTCTGCCTTCTCTTTTGTTGGCTGAGGATAATGTAATATTTTTAATACATTTAAATATTGTACTTTACCAGTAACATGATTAGTGTTAGTTTGGATTTATTCCTTGTGCTTTTGTGTAGCTCTATAATATGTGTTTGATGTTCTCTCTCTCTCTCTCTCTCTCTCTCTCTCTCTCTCTCTCTCTCTCTCTCTCTCTCTCTCTCTCTCTCTCTCTCTCTCTCTCTCTCTGGTATTTGGTCACTCAGACATATGAAATCCTCGTACTCCCTAGCCAGGTGGAGTTGTAAGGGTTGATGTCATAACTATGGCTATACACGCCTACCACAATAAAATTTATTTAAAAAAATTCTTCTAGTAACCTACTTTCTATATACATACATATATGTACTACTCATATACTAACAGCTATACACACATTTTAAAGTAAATATTAATTAAATACGTTCAGACACACCCACCTCGCTAATTTATTTTCGCGCAAACATATGCTGTTATAATCACTTGCTCAATTGAACATAACCATGTTTTTTATTATTTTTTTATATAATATTTATTTTATGTGTCACACGTTAATCATTCGCGATTTCTATACCAGTACATCGTACAGTTTTAAAATATAAAAGGATTTATTGACTTGTTGACACTAATCAGAAAAGATTGCCATGTATCAGTTTTCCGTAAAACGCATAAAAAAATCTTTAAAATTAAGTTATCATCAATTATGATGTTTTAGGTAACCAAAAAGCCTGTATTTCGACTGCGAATGTACATACAGTGGAATCTCGCTAATAAGACCACCTAACTGACTGACTCATGGCCTGATTAGCGAGGCAACATTTCTAAAGAGAAAAAAATATTTGTCTAGAATTTTTAGAGACTGAATATTAATGGTCTTAATTATGAGGTGGTCTCCTAAGCGAGGTGGTCAAGTTATTGCAAAGTTCTACTGTATTGTTTATTTACATTTTCATCATATATATATATATATATATATATATATATATATATATATATATATATATATATATATATATATATTATATATATATATATATATATATATATACAGGATGTTATCTTGCTTGAACATGAACTTGAATTTTGAATAGTGTTTTACACCACCGTGACTCATTGATTTTTTCTGTTACATGATGGCGGAGGAGATAACCCGGTTAAAATGCACCCGGGAAGAGACCACCGGCCTTCCGCAAGTAATCTGGCAAACTTTCTCACAAAAAATCAGGTTAGGTTCCAGCTGGGCTCGAACCAGCACTGACCAGGAGTGAGCTTGAACATGAAGATTTGGGGTACTTAAGTTTCCTATTCTACGAACATTTAAACCGATCTACCCCTGTATCTGTAATGTCACTACGGTAACATCTTAACATCACATTTTTTATAAATTAACAAAAGTTAGTAAATTAACAAAAGTTCATGCATGTAATTTCATCCACGTGTCAGTTTTTTCGTTAACGCCAAGAGCTTGATTAGAATATTTCAAGTTTGTAAATTTCACTAGAAACAGGTTTTATGATGTTTTACGTAAAACTTGTTCTACCCGTACTTTATTTTTACAGTCATTTTCACAACGGGTTTATCATAGACAATGACATACCGTTTACACATCGTACATACAGCCATGTAGCCGAACGGAAACAGACAGACTTGATTAGCTCCCCTGCTGGTTTTACTAACCGACAAAACGATATGTTATTATTACCTAGTGCCTGGTATAATCAATAAATAATTAGTAACCTACTAGACAAGCAGGTAAGATGACTTATAATTATCTTATTCAATACCAAAATCACCGGTTCTCACAGTGTTTTATAGGCCGCTAGCCCCCCCGAGGCTGTTACTTCCGCTAGCCGAAAAAAAAAAAAAACAGTGGTGTCCAGTCGAGTTTATATCCTCTTTTAAATCGATGTAAATTTCAGTCTAATAAAACTTCAGTTTCACCATACTGTTTACAACCTTCCTAAAATGTTTATCATTTTATTGCAAGGATTATTCTAGCAGTAAATCAACTGGATATATCTCTATACCTAATACCCCCGCGCAACTGTTTTTAAGTATCGTACCGCATAGCATGAAAATTGCAGTACAGTGTCATTAGTTCGGTCTCACATTACCTTCTATGTCAAATTATATAGGCCTATCTATCTATCTATCTATCTATATATATATATATATATATATATATATATATATATATATATATATATATATATATATATATATATATAATTATTCTTCTGGGTATGTTTTTTACAATTTTTGTTAAAATTTCATTCTTCTCCTTATTCACTGATTACTCGGCTGTGATATCAAAATTCTGATCTTTACAACACGTATTTTCATTGAGCAATTAACTGAGATCTAAGACAGAATGACGCTGCAAAAGAATACATATACACGTAATGTTATTTCATAATCAACTATCAAGTCTTCTAACTGTATGTACTTTAAAAAAATTGTAAAAAAAATATGGAAATAGACTTAAAGATGAAGTCACTGAAAATTTTTTCAAAAAGTTTGTTTTGATATAGAAAGTTACGGTGCCCTGGAGGTGGCATATAGAGGTAAAAAAAAAATTCCGTGTGAACGGAATAATCATTGCGAGAAAAAAATTATTCCATGCGAACAGAATAAAATTACCCCGTAAGAACGGAATGACTTTATTCCGTGCTTTTTCTCACAATAATTATTCCGTTTTCGCGGATTTTTTTCTCTCGATAATTATTCCGTTCGCACGGAATATATATATATTTTTTTCACCACTATGTCACCTTCCGTATTGCGTAGAAAGTAATGGGAATGTATTTTCAACTCAAATTAGAAGAAGAAGAAGAAAAAAAAATGTGGGAATAGAGAATTAACTGATGTGTGCCAGAGGGCCACTATAGTCGCCTAAACTATACAGAAAGTAACTAACTTTTATTGGTGTTTTTTAAAAAAATATATTTGAATCTTATATACGTTTGATATATCAGTCTGCCCATCAAACTCACTACAGTGAATAATTTCAAAATGATTTGACTTTACAAGGAAAATAATGGGAAACTTTTAAATATGCTTGTTCATAAAAATATGACGCTGTACCAGTGGCATAGCTGGGTCCAGAAAAGTGGGCGGTACAACCGTTCAAAATATTGAATGGATTAAAAGCGACGACGACACGGTACATGCATCCAAACAGGAACGTCATTATGCAAACTAATTCCGGAAAATCAATTATTCAAGAATTATAACTTCTGCTAACTTCAAGTATTTCTAAAAATCGTGGCAGTGTGATAAAAGAAATCACGTCAAAAAGGGGACACAAACATACATACGGTTGTAACAACCCAACCCCCCCAACCCCGCTTCAGAAGTGGGGGTACGTGTCCCCGCTGCCCCCTCGTCCTACGCCCTTGCTGTACTGTACATCTACTGGAGATCTAGAGAAGACGGAGTTTCATTTTTTTATTTCTGGGAAAGGGGCTCTCATTCGACTAACTACTTCAATTTCAATTTAGATCAGATCAGAATGTTACAGATCGGAATAGATATTTGACTTCCGACTTAAGATTTCAGAAATATGGTATCAGATTTTCCTAATACATTTAATTTACAGAAATAACGCAATATTAGTTCTTTAGTTGACAAATGATGACCCAGACAAAATGCCTTGCTACAACGTTTTGAACCCTTTGAATTCGAACTGCCCAAATTTACTCAATACTTTGTACATTTTGGCCTGAAGTAACCAAATTTACTCAGTATTCAAGCTCGACTTACTTTTCATGATTTAAAAGCAAAAACACACAAAATTTGTTCTGTAACTGGACATGTTTGTATATTAACAGCATATTGTTGTAAATAATGATGAAAAATGTTGCTCATTTGAAGAAAACTTCAGAAATAGTTTTAAAAAATGTTTTAGTACGTACTCAAAATTTGAGTACCGTATTCAGCGTATTTATTTTTTTTTTTTTACAGGAAAATCATAAGTGTGATGCAAAAATTTATCTTTCAATGATGTAAAATAATATTATGTTTCCTATTCACTCAAATTTGGAAGTTTTACAAACGATTATAAAGTCAAAATAATGAAATAAAAGTTTAACTTGAGTATTGAGTAAATTTGATGACTTCGGGTCCCGACTCACAGATACTTGAGGACAGCCTTCTCTTAGTATTCCATGTCCATGACCCCCTTGGTTTTCGAGTCTATCTTAGGTATATTTATTCCTTTCTTCAAAACATGAAAACATTGAATATAGTCCAACAACAGACAAAATGCGGTTAGACCGTAAATACTTATAACACACACACACACACACACACATATATACGTTTCTGGCGTGTGTGTGTTTTAAGTTGGTTTAGCCCCCCCACTTCTGGCGTGTGTGTGTTTTAAGTTGGTTTAGCCCCCTACTTTCAATTTGCTTCCGACGTCTATGTATATATATATATATATATATATATATATATATATATATATATATATATATATATATATATATATATATATATATATATATATATATACGTGGATTCGTAGCAAAATCAGCTTTGCCTGACTACACTGAAGCTGATGTTTACGAATATGACGTATTAGTTCGGGGGGGGGGGTCTTACGTCACATAAGTCTTACGTAACATACAAAGTATGACGTAATCTTTAAGAGGTTTTGTGTGAAGTTGGCCCTACACTACCCTGTGATGTCATTTTCCAAGGATAGTGTGTAAGTTAGTTTGAGGACACAATTTGAGGTTAGAAGAATATTTTCACTGAGACTCATGAAATGTTTTTTACTTATCTCTGTTTTCGTCATAAAATGTACCTAGATCTATAAGCTAAGTGAAAAAAAAATATTTATCGGGTTATTTTTTTAAATGCATCCAAGTTAAGACGAGGAAAACTGAAAAAGAGCCAAATGACCTATGTCTGTGGCATACTGTTACAGTACCAATTCTCGGACACTTGCTCGCTGTACGTAAATGAACAAAGCTTTTCGAAATTTTACGAATACATTGTCTGCTTTTAAACGATAACTAAAACATGTTACAAAAATTTTGGAAACTGAATATTGTGCAATGTGAAAGAATCTAGCCTATATTGTTACCGTCCGACAAAAGGTACACCTGCCGTACTACAGTAATGTAGTCATGATGTATTCAGAACTTTCTTACGGAAGATACACATGCAATGTATATCATAGGTCACTACCATCTAAGACGTTTTGTGGGTTTCCTATGTACATCGTATAAAAAAAATATCAAAGCGGCCATGCAGAAAAAAAATGTCTAATCATATTCTTGTTTTGCTATTTTCTCAGTTGATCTGTTCACCGAACTTGAGAGGTTAACATGGAACATTTGCGACGGGTGTAGCATGCTAACAGGGGGCGCTGACTCCTTCCGGACACCTGATCCCATCCCGTTTGGGGTTCGCAATTATTCTTCATGTTGAGATCATTATTATATCCTATTTGTCGTGTTCTAATATATCCATTGGTACTTCTTCGTTTTTACTTATTGTAAATCATTGTAAGTACATTGAACTTATGGAGTGATAACTAAAAATAATCTTTTAAGTTTAAGCGAAAATGTTTGTCAAAATAATATATGAAAAAAAACCTTTAAATTCTTAAACCGACTTTTGTAAGAAGTAATAGTAAAAATTACCGTGTTTGTGATTCCTTACTTTCTGTTAGTTCAGATTAGGACGAGATTTTTATAGTCTGACAGTAGAATGACACGTACATGTTCTAGACTAGTGTCCTATGACACATTGGTAATTTCAAAAGAAAATGAATGAATGACGACTTTCGTGCATTTTGGAATTTTTCACAATTACAAGTATGTCACAGGACACTAGGCAAGCATAATTTAAATGACTCGGTATAATACTGAGAACGATATGATGCCAACCAAAAACCGATATCTTATCGCTCTCATTGTCTGATATACATGTCGCAAGAAGGGTCGTCTGAAACGGAGACTGGGAGGGCTGAAGCTGTTGGGGCTTCAGCCATTCATTAACTCAACAGTACATGGTTCAAAATGTAATTTTATTACACACACATAGTTTCTCAGTGTCGACTACAATAAGTAAAAAAAAATAAACACTGTACTTTCATGAAGCCCCCCCAGTAGGAATATTACGTTCCGACGGGCCTGCGCTAAAGTAAGTCAATAAAGGATCATTTGCTATCCCTCTATTTTGATCGTACATTGAACTCTTAGTTTGGCTAAAAATTAAAACACTTCTAGTAGCATGAACATTCGGATGTATTTTCCCTATGGCAGAAGTACATCACTGTCTTGAAAGTAAAATATTTTTGAAAATACGCAACACGTATGTTCTTTATATTGTTTCGCAAAGCATTCAATAAGCACCTACTAAATTATTTAATTGTGTTTCAGCCTACATACTGAGTGTGCGGGAAAAAACTGAGAAGTCTGTGTTATATCAGCGATATATAAAGCTAATATATCGCTGGATATATTTAAAAATAATAAAAAAGAACGTTACCAATTTCTAGGATTTTTACTGACTACAGAATATATGAATGGCTAGTCTGTCGTCCTTAGGACATAACTTTTAGCAGTTCTACGTAACAAATTTAGTTAAGTTCAAATTTAAATGCTAAATCTATTATCAGCGATATAAAGCTATCGCTGCTATTATTATGAAACTAAAACATGAACATGCCCGTAATCCTATTTACGTTAATCCTACATATTATATCGAAAATGACACACACGTGCGTGCGCGTGTTAGATGTATGGCGTTCGTGAGATAGACAGACAGACAGACAGACAGACAGATAGATAGATAGATAGATAGATAGAGAGATAATTAGATAGATGGATAGATAGATAGATAGATACAGTTACATACACTTTTCATTTGCACATCGTCTATTTAGCTTTGAGCTTGATATTTGCATATATATCACCGCTAACGTCCGATTTCAATTAGAAATGGAGGTTTGCCTCTGTCGAAAAAAGAGATTTGTAAACCTAATTTGATTACATGGCTGAACTAGTATAGGAAGACTTTACAAAGTTCGGAATATATTTGCTTTGTTGTGGAAATTTCAAACCTCAACCGGAAAGACTCAATTTCGGAAGTGTCACCTGAATAATTTATTGATATTCTCAGGTTTGATAAAATGCATTTAAGAATTCGTTTATTTGCTGTTGCGTTTCTGTTTTATATCTAGTAAAATAACTGGATACGTTAGTTTCACCTTTGGTATTTGCAAACAAAGAAAAAGAGTAGTCCAAGGTAAATACAGGTATAGGTCAATAAACAAAACCGACAGGAGGTTCTGTTGACAATTCATTCATTCATACCCATTTAATTCAACGGTTTTCACATACGGCTCAGGTAGAATTGTTAACCGCTATCCTGCCGATCTCATTTGCATAACAATTATCTGGTAATTTTAAATGGTCGAGTGCCCGTGCGCGTGCGTGGAGCTGATATATGGAATGAAAGGCGCTTATTACAAACATCTTAACTTCATTGTTAAAACAACGTTGATGTGAGAGATTTTGTATTCTGATTTTTTTTATGTGACAACACTAGCAATGCCACGGACTTTCCTTGTCCGAAGAGTTGGTACTCCCGGAGATAATTCTGACACGATTTCCGAGACGCACGAGAGTTGTGAAATAGAAGAGCAGACATCACTGACAGCTGCAGTCGCTCTGTGTCACTCAGGTAGGTGCAGCGGTGCAAATCTTACAATTTACCAACAAAAATAAAAATGACAAAATTATGATTTTGAAAAGATTTATGATTAAATATGACAAAAAGATAGGAGTCTTTAAATACCCATCTGTTTACATATACAGACATAAAATGTAAAAACCTTATTTCATTTTAGATTATACATCAGTAATTTTTTTTTTTGGCATTATGACATAGCACACTGTGGAATTCTTATTTACCTTCTGAAACGATAATTTAGTTACCGTTTAATCAGTTCCATTTATATAAAGTTTTGAGAATTTGTGATAAATTGCTTTTTCAAGGATATTAATGTTTATAAATTTGAACTAAGGTGGTTTATCGTTTATGTGTATATATGGTATGTTTTGAAATGCATCTCTCTCTCTCTCTCTCTCTCTCTCTCTCTCTCTCTCTCTCTCTCTCAGCACCGTGTGTTGTTAATTCATAATATTTTCATATACTTATATCAGCGAAATATAAAGCCCAACGTGTTCGGTTAGGCTTTATATATCGCTGGTTATATACATACATGATTTTTACACGTTTTGATGAAAGGAGGTTTCACTGAAAAACTGTATATGTCAATATTATACTAAAATACACTGCATGATAAATGTATACAAAAAGTAGAAGACAATTAAGAGTATATTGTACTACAGGAGTATAATAGTAACATAATAATATAAGAACTAAGGCACAGTTTCTCTACGTTCTGTCCTTACGTAAACTCGGCGAGACGGGTGAGGTGATTGTTATGAAATTAGCTACATGTAGCACCTTTCTGTATATTACGCACGCACCTGCTTCTTCTAGTTGTCATAACAACAAATAAATATCCCATGGCACACACATATTGATTTTTGGTGTCTCATTATTATCATAAATCGGGCCCAGTTCAACAAGTTTTTAACACTACCCTTAGGATATATGTAATGTCATTTTTTAATAATCTGTATCTTGTAAAATCTAACTCAATTTCATCCGATGACATATATAACCTGATCAGATTTTGTAAAAAATAAAACATCAAATTTTATCAACTTAACATCAATATCGTGTCAAATATGAAAAGGTTTTGACATCTCTGCCTCTCAGCCGGTTTTCGAGATAATGTGACACTCATAAGCATAATATTTAGGATAGTTTAAAGAATAATTTTTTATATTGGAATTTGATATTGGTTTCAGATATGGAACACTATATATATCATACGTATGTACGTATGTATATATCTATCTATGAGAAAGAATTCCTTTACTCGTAGTTAACTGTTAAATTCTTTCCTCCATTTAAAAAAGGAAAAAGAAATAATCCTGATCCAGATTAAATCTTTGTAACATTATCGTTTTGAATTTCGCGGCAGTGAAATCGATTGTCGATTTATGAAATATATTACCTTCGTGCTTGTCAATATCGGGCATCTGTCGGATGACGAAAATTTCTCATTTAGGAACAGCACATGCACAATCAATCATTACCGGCTCGTACTTTCAATACAATTTTATCGATCGCTCTTTGTTTAATGATAGGTCGACTTTCACAGCAACATTGGGTACACGGACAGATAATGTTTAAACAAAATTGAAATGTCAATAATTAAACAGAACATATTGCGTTTTTGAATTACATTTCTGAATTATGAATGACTTTTAAATGTAGAAATGATATTTAAGAACAAATCAACCGATCGTGACTGAGTCAAAGATCAAAACATCGGATAATTTTCATCATTTGTCACAATTATTGTTATATTTTTTATGAGAATGATTTTTATTTTAACAAAATTTTATTGCCCGGAAAGACGGATTTATAAATATTCAAGATTCAGTGATATACACGGATCATACGAGTGCAATATTACAGAAAGTATGGTAGCCCTACATATATTCGCTATATATTATGAATTATATATAAATAAATATGATTCCAGAATCTTTATCTCCGAAATCGTTATCATTCTTATACTATAATACAAAAGGTGTCAAAATGGGATCCGATTAAACACAATATTGGATTAGTTCCGGATATTTGTCTTATCATTTAGCTATATTAAAATGTGTGCTTCGAATCCTAGTCTAAATATTGTTAACAAAACCCAGTTCAAAACTCAAATCACTTAGTTTTGCAGGCGACTAAGATTGGTCTAAAGCAAAGATAACACGATCGCGACTAATGCATTATGCATACCCTTAATTTAATAGTGATAATGGGTTGGACGGAATTGTAGCAACGATAGATAGCAAAGGAGGCACGGGGATAAATAGGGCACGCCTTACAGTTAAATGAAAGGAAGAAGAATATTTTGGGATCCTATTATTCTTTATGGTTTCTCCTTATCAAAGATAATTGTAGCAGGATCTTCATTGTGGGTTTAATCGTTCAAATTTAACCGTCCGAGTTGCATAACTGATAGCGAATGTGCTCGTTTTATTTAAATGAAAATTAACTCCCTCCAAAATTGAGATCTTAACAGCTCGTTTCTCGTAATTTTATGGGACGCGTTTTAAAGCACGTACAATGGCCAGGCTATTTACAGTATAAAAAAGTGAATTTTGTGGTCGCAAATTATTTTATACAAATAAGGTTGATTTTTTTTTTTTTTTTTTGCAGAAATAATTATTTTCATGAAAGGTTTGATCTGAGGTTGGATATTTAATTGACATGATGATTTGATGACACCATACGATTTTTTTTTTTTTAAGATATTTTAGAATCTTGTAAACATTGAAGAGAAAACTTTGACAGTGATTTAATTGTTATGTGGTTAACGGCTCCAAAATACATGTATAACGTGACTCCGATTAAAATGTCCGTGTCCTAATTACATGTCGCCATCTGCATCTCGTGACACGAGCGGTGTTCTATTTACGTTAAATTTGATTATAATGTAATTAATCCAAAATCCAGTCGCCTTTTCACCTATCCATTGATAAATGTTCGTTTAAGATGGCAACAGCAGTGAAGTTTCTTTCTCACTTTTTTCTTGGTCTGTAATGAGATAATCTACGCATCTTTCCGTTACGCCACCATTACAAAGGAAGGCATCCACCCTGAAAGTTTTTGGTCGACTAATGTAATGCGGCTCTGTTATTTTTCACAAGTTTGTATTTTGAGGCCGCGATTTTGTTACGCAACACCTATTTAATTAACTAGATTGACAAAGATCACAATAGCCACGTGTGGATAGTACGCCTGGCAATATTGTATCTCAAACGAAGTGTTAACTTCGGAGTTCTTATCGTTTAGAAATTTAAATTGATAACAATTTGGGCGCGAAATCTAAAAAACTGTAAACCGATGAAATGTTATTTCCCTGCTGAAGATTGGAGAGAGAGAGAGAGAGAGAGAGAGAGAGAGAGAGAGAGAGAGAGAGAGAGAGAGAGAGAGAGAGAGAGAGAGAAAATTACTATGCTACAGGCCACGGCTAGCGGTACATTTTGATACAACAACATGATGAGTATGAAGATGAAGGCAGAGACATATATGTGTTATACATGTACATGTTGTGTATATGTCTCTGATGAAGGTGAAAATAGATTTGAATCGTTATAGCTAAGTAAAATGATATGCACGGATAAAATAACAAATAAAAATGTACAATAATTGCTTGTAATATTCCGTGTCAGTTGATTTCCTAAAACAGAACTTATAAAACGTAAATACATGTACATGAACATTCAACATGCGCCACTTCTTTTATGAAATTTATCTATAATTACATACGCGCAAATTGCCCCTCCTTTTGACCAATGTAAATATATTGTACACTTTTTTTTATCGAAACCAGAAGATATTTTTATTTCATCAATTACACACGTGGAACGACAGTAACCCCCGCCCCCCAATAATTATTAGTGCACATAAAATAATTTTTCTAGAGAACATTCAATTCTGCATCTGTCGTTTAGGCTATAAGTATGCCTGTTATCAGGTTAAATATTTATTAATTTTAAACCTTTAATTTAACTCTTCTCTTTATGTGACGATAATTCACTGCTGAGCAAAATATTTTAATCTGATATTCGATACAGTGTGATAGAAGATTGTTGGCTAGTATTTCATTTAAATATTTATAGCAAAGACGGAAATCGATCATGGACGAATAAATAAATAAAAAGATATTTGTTGTTTATTAATTTCCAATTTTGGGAAGTTGGAAATGAGTATGGACTACATTTTATGTAGATCTAGTCCTGTTTATGTACTCATTCTTGATTTAACATATCTAGGCCCGAAATAGAAAAAAAATATATATACAGACGCGACATGTTAATTATTTTTGTGTAACATATCCAGACAATAATTGCGAAATAACCGGTTTCTGGATCCGGTCTCATGTGCACATCGTTTTCTTTTTTTCTCTCTCTCTAATCCAGACCCCCTGTCATGATGGGCATACAAGTTATAAATTTTATAACGGTTAAGCGTCCTTACAAAATAATAAAAGCTATTTATATTGTCAAGGTTTATAACGGTTTTGGACTGGTTTTCAGATAGATCTAAGTATCCCGACTACTAGCTTACTTCGGGGTATACAAACAAACGGTTATCACAATCAATCAGGTATCGGGGCAACAATACTGGTGTAACAATGCTTTTTTACAACAAAACCTGATTAATTTCATTTATCGAACCGTAATAAATAAATGAACACGCATACCCGCGGGCGGAACTAGAAATAAGTTGTTCTACCCTGGTCATTAGAAGTTTTACAACTTTATTACTCATCAGATGAAATATAAATTTTTGACTATGTAGATAACCGTTATTTATCTATAGACACTGGACTTATCAATGACCACGTATTTACATGGGTAAGTGAGATTTCATTCTTTACACATAGGTCATATATATATATATATATATATATATATATATATATATATATATATATATATATATATATATATATATATATATATTGTCCCATGACATATTGGTAATTTTGAGAAAAAGATATCCAAAATGCATAAATGAGGACTTTATTTATTGTACAAGGTACTTTTGGCAATATCTTTAATTGAAATACTGTTTCGACTACTTTTTAACTTTTTTTTTGGGGGGGGGGGGGTATTATTTTCATTTGCCCTTCTTTGTATTTTCATGACGTGATTTCCTCGGCAATCTGATGCATATCAGCAGTACAGCTAGTTTCTTAACCTTCGTCTTTCACATATACCAGGGCCCGAAATCACCAAATTTACTCAATACTCAAGCTCAACTTTTATTTTATTATTTTGACTACAGAATCGCTCATAAAACTTCGAATTTGAGTGAATAGGAAACATGTTATAATTTTAAATCAATCACATATTGTGTCACATTTAATGATATTCCTGTAAAAAATGAATAAATTCGTTGAGTACGGTATTCAAAATTTGAGTACGTACTCAAACATTTTTTTTATATATCTGAAGTTTTCTTCAAATGAGCAATAACTTCCATCATTTTTTACAATTGTGTGCCATCAATATACAAACATGTCCAGTTACAGAATAAATTTTGCTTGTTTTTTCCCTTAAAATCAAGAAAAGTTAGTTGAGCTTGAGTACTGAGTAAATTTGGTGACTTCGGGCCCTGTTCTTGTATGTTTCATATCCGAGCAATCTACATTTTCACGATGTCAATTTTAAATTTTGCGTGAAGTGACTTTTAGCCAGTAACTTATTTTCAAGTTTTTAATTTTGTATTCGCTATGTATAAGCTACCATCCAGTAAATGTGAGATTTTAAATTAAATATGTCAGTAGGCATAATTTACGAAGTTGAGTGATTGAAGAAACGTAATTGTCCAACATAATACTAAATCTATACCGAGTATATATGTATATATCTGACAGATATCTATAACAGAATTATGTTTTTGATGTATTTTAATTAATTCTGGAATCATATTCAAATGTGAAATAAGATTACTTTCAAAGAACGCACGTGTCTCTTACAATGTGACAATCTCAAAATAATTACAGCATATTTTTTAGATTGCAGTTTTACTAGAAATAGCGCACAGCGTAAATTCCCGCGTTATAAATAATATATTTCCTCTGAATAAATCTTCATAGTAAAAAGAGGATACCGGAATGACCTTGAGGGATTTTAACAAAATGTTACCAACCACCTGTCTCCGTTTGTTGAGTGTGTATTGATTATCAAGTCAAAAATCATTTAAATTGTTGTTATGATAGGATACAGTCTTGTTCGTGAAACCGAATAAACTTGAAGATAACAAAGAATAGCGACAGACAACTCAACCGATTTTTGAAAGAATTTCCTTTGTTAATCACGGTAGAGTAACAGGAGGTTAAAAATTTACACCTGGTGCATTACGTTCATTTCCGGTCCCCGTTTTCAGAGTGTACATCCCCTACCTGGGTAGTCTGTTTATAATACTCATTCAGAATTTTAAACAGATATTTTGTTTGGCTACTAGATGCAAACTAAAAAAAACCAAATAGTTAGATTTAATCAGGTCCTAGCTATGAACTGATTTATCATACATTTGTAGAATAGCGTGATTACAAAGACTGGGTTTAATTTTTCCTTATAATCTATCTCTCTCTCTCTCTCTCTCTCTCTCTCTCTCTCTCTCTCTCTCTCTCTCTCTCTCTCTCTCTCTCTCTCTCTCATTTTACATGTAAATTTATTAAAATTGACTTAACACAGATTAACGAATACCCACTAAATATATAATATTCTTTGTGACTCCGTGATACGTAAATGCAGGGTTGCAATCATGCATGCGACATGTTTTGTGTAAGAAACCGGCCTCGGTCAGGCAAGAGAGTTATCAAACTTGACTGTTAGAGCGCCTTCAAGGAGTGCGCGGCATAGGAAGAAATACAATGAGACCTCGCCTAAATACCTCGCATCTAAGACCATAGATATAATATATTATATCTCTTGAAAATTCCATCAAAATTGTTAAATACACTTAGACTCCCATTTAAGCCACACCTCGCTGATCAGGCCACTTTGAGGTTGTCATTCAGATGGTATTACAGTTGAATCTCGCCTCACTTAGAAGATCACCTCGCATATCAGACCACTCTTTAGTTCCAGTCACTTGATAAATGAGTAAATAAGTACAAAGCCTCATTTAAGATACCACCTCACTAATCAGACCACTCTTGAGTCAGTCAGTTAGGGTGTCTTGATAGTGAGGTTCAAGTGTACTAGCGATGTTCCACTGTAGTTCTGGGTCTCAGGGTTTATTTGTCGTGTCACTAGTAACTGTATCAGTTATATCGGTTAAGAAGATTGGGTTCTGGCTTCTTACTTAACTGTCTTTATTTTCCCATTGCAGATAACGTACCACAGACTGAAATATCTACGTCAGAAGATCCTGTTGGCGAAGCACGCGTGATTGGTGCGACTGTTGCCTCAGATTCTCTGACCAAGGAAATTGGTAACACTTTAATCGTCAACGAAGAAACAGGAGAAATAAAAAGCCGGGAGACGGCAACCGCTGTATCAGATTCGAAGTCCGCCATATGTATACCTTGCATTACAGTTAATGATACCGAGTGTCCTGTGAACGACAACGTTTTAAATTCCAGTAAGACAGAGAACACGAATATTCCTGAGTTAAAGGTTAATGAAAATCCAACCGAAAATGATGTGAATGCTTCGGTAGATAGCACATCTTGTAAAAGTGAAATCGGAGGTAATTCTAGTTTATCAACAAGTAAAAGCACTCCATCCATTACACCGTATCAAACACTTCCATCGTTTGCGTCTCTCGCATACAATATGGTTTTGACAAACCGAAACATCAAACAAAGCGAAGAGGAGGAATCAATGCAAGCGAAACATGCTCTTCCGAAAGTCACAGTGCGTTCAACAACCAAATCGTCATTGGCGCAAAGAAAATTGCCCATGCAGTCGCCAAGTTTCAAAGTCTGGAATGACTTGAAACCGTCAAGCATAATACATCCTAACTCTCCTCTACTGTCAGAAATAAAAGAGGATCTTGACACACAGGTTAAAACCGTTACACCACCGGAAAATAGCAAGAACGTTCGAAAGACTCTTCTTCCGGTTATGTCTTGTTCTCCAACAGAAGAAAAAGTGAAAACAAAATCGCCGCTTAAGCGTCACAGTGAGAAATATGAGTCTGATGTGAAAAGAGACACTATGGCAAAACGAACAGAAAATAAAGAAAATTTTAATTGCACTAATGTTATAGAAAATGTGAAAGAATCTGTGCATGCTTTTGAGGATATAACAAGGCTATCTACGAATGAATATGATGCACGGGCTATCAAGTCGGAAATAACAGATGACGTCATCACCTCTGACGAACGACTAAAACCTGCCGTCAGCTATCCAATACTACAGACAAATAAGTGTTCCCCTCGTAAGCCCGTATCTTCTAACTGCAGCATCGTGCCGCATGTTAAACAGGAACGGGAGGCGGGAAAAGAAGTTGTGGATCAAGAAAATATGAAACCAAAGATATGGAATCCAATGTTTCATGTTTTTACACCAAAACGACAAATGACCACACAACAAGGCACCCGATTACCTTTAACACCCGTTAGTTCAGATAACATCAAACAAGAAATAGACTTCAAACATTATCCAAGGACTAGTCTACAAAGGTCATCGTTAAGTGGTGTATCTGTACTTACTAAAGATAATATTCCGCCGGAAAAAGAAACTGAAAAAAGTTCCGAAAATTCACAAAAACGGGGTGGTGCTTTTAAATATTCTATTGACTCTTTGTTGGCAAAGGACGATAACTCTTCAAAGCCCATCAGACCTTGTATCAATTATTCGTGTACACCTACATTACGTCAACAGTATGGACCCTCAGAAAACGAAATTAACGTTAAGTCATCGCCTGAAATTGCACGATTACGATCGCAAGCATTTTATGGCCATACGGGGGTTTTAAAAAAGGAAGCGGAGTTTGACGTGAAATGGGAACGATCTGAAAGTCCAGCGAAAAGACAGAAATTTGACAATATGCATCCACAGTCTGATGTTATAGCTGCTCGCACGAGTGCTTTACCAGGATGCAGTACTCCGGTCAGTATGAAAAATGTACAAGTCAGCACACCGTGCCCGCCTAATCGTTCACATGGTGGTGAAATGATTGCGACACCTATCGGCGGAAAACAACTACCAATGACACCGATGATGTTAAGTCCTGGTATTCTGTCACCTTTAATTAACTTTAGTTTTGCTAATTTACAAACACCCACGAACACCACATCGTCTCTTGAAGACCTTATGAAGAACACACCGATACAAAGGCCCGTCACTCCGGTTCAACAAACACCAGGAGGCGCTTTGACACCAATGTCTGTTAAGAGATCGACTGATAATTCTGGTATGGTGTATTGTGACGAAAATTCGTCGAGAAATATAAATAAAACCGTATCTCAGGTAATACCCATTCTTTTTTTTTACAAAATATTGTCAAGTTTCTCTCAACTGTCGCTGTATTACTCTCTGGCTTGATTTCAACTGAAGACTAGTGGCGTTTATAACGTCAGCCTTATGTTCCCGTCTTCCTGGCACTTGTAATCTTCCATTTCTGAATTTCCCAGAAATGTTCGTTTTTAGCTGCAGTGTGTGTCTGAATACTGTGTTTTAGGTTTCCTGTTTGTTCTGACTTTTATATATAAGCCTTTACTTACATGTAACTCATTTACCCCTAAAGACACATTTGAACTGGCTTAAGTCATTGATGTAAAGAAAAGTCTTATATTTGCCTGGGGTAAATGTGTTAATAGACGTGTATCTGTGTAGTTCTACCAAGCTAAATCGGCATATGTTTGCAAACAAGGGTTCTAAATTCAAACAAAAAGGGGCTACAGGCTTAGACACCAGAGCTACTACCAACAATGCATGAAATGTGTGCAATGAATTATAATATTTTATCTTTGCATCCTATTTTTTGGAAAATAGACGGTTATTGCTTTTGGTTTCCGACAGAACCCGGATGTTCTACCTTATATTGGTAGACATATCTCTGTAGGTCTATCACGATAAATTGGCAAACGTTTACAAACACAACGAGTCTTTGTCGTTTGAACCACAACTGGAGAGACAGACTTACTAGTTTTTGACACAAAAAACTGCAGTAAAACATGGAAACAGAATGATGAAAATGCTTTACCTGTACTCCATTATGTTTGAAAAAAAGACAGTATTTTTTTTTCCTTTTTTGTTTTTTGGCTTTTTAACAAAACCCGAATATGTCACATTACCTCGGTAGACTTGTAGTCTTGTACATTTATATTGATAAACAAATCTTTTTGACCGAAATCATCATACATGCAGATGTTCAGGTAAGTTCCGTATTAATTTTGTCTTCAGATTACTACTACGTGCATTATTATAGCAGTTTGATGTCTTTTTTATTCTTTCTTCCGATTTCTTGTGAACTCTGTATCTGTTTTCCAATATCACACTCAATATCTCGTCTTATATAATTGCCTTACAACAGTCGACATCATTCAAAACTGACCACTGTAGTTTATGTCTTGAATTGAATTGAATGTTCAGTTTCTATTAATTATGTCGAATCCAATATTTGAGCATGTTTATATGTATGCAGAAAAAAATCATTTAAATCATTGCTTGAAAAAGTTCTGACAGTTGGCGATTTTGTTTTGGCGTCATTTTTTTTAACCAGTGCGCCTCGTGTGTGTGTGTGTGTGTGTGTGTGTGTGTGTGTGTGTGTGTGTGTGTGTGTGTGCGTGTGTGTGTGTAATTAGTATGCTTGTGTGTGTTTGTCAAATGCATGTAATCAGCTTTAGGTTTATTAATTTAATTTTGTTTGTGGTTTTAATTTTAACATTGTTGTTTCATGAACCACATCTATTATACTGGTTTCCATTCTATCCTGTTTTATTACGCTAAAGCAGTAAAGGTTTTTAATACACGTGTCTTACTGACATTACATTGTTTATTTACATCACATTGTTTGACATTTCAGAATGTCTCAAGAAATCCTAATGTCGAATTAATTAACGGAGGATTTGGAATTAAGAACCCATCATTTAGACCTCCACGGCCGGCTGATATTACGAACATCCATCAAGGTAACTAGCGTCGTCTTCAGATCTAACGAAGCGTGACAGTTTCACTTTTTACTGTTTCAAATTAAAAGACCAACAACAAAAGTATCATTTTCTATAGAACAAACCAGCGAAACGCAACAGGTGTCTTAGCGAGTAATCTGCAACACGTGTCGACTATAGTGACGTAATGCGTTCTCTTTTCAACACAGGAATTTTATTTGGGTTCGATTTAAAGTGTTATATTTAAATAGGAATGGCGACCATCTGTTGCCGTTCTCTTTTTAAATATCTGTTTTTGTCACGATAAATGGTCAAAGTTTACGTACGATGAAATGCGATAAAGAAAATATCAGTAAAGGAATTAACAGTGATTCGACGGATAAAATCAACATATTAAGCTACCCTAGGGTTTATCATTTAATGTTTCTTTGTGATTAAAAATGAGGATAAATCTGCCCAAATTCTTTTGTATCATCTGAAAAGATATGCAATTTACTCCATCAGTAATGCTAAATGAATTTGAATGTTAAGAAACTTTGTACTTTCTAACCTTAGTGCGATAGCCAACATTATGTCGCTGAATTCAGATTCCTCCAGTTCTTAGCAGAAGTGTATGCAAACGCGCGAATTTCAATTTTATAGAACAGGACTGTTAGGAAAATGTTAAGATAAGGCCACCGCGAAACATATGTTTTAACCCTTTCAACCCTACAGGCTACAATAGACTGGTCATAAACTACGGAAAGAGCATACCACTCAGATACTCATGGGTGAAGGGGTTAAGTGTTATGTGAAATATCCCAATGTTCTTCTGATTTTCAAACAGCTGAAATTTTATATCAACTTCATTATTTACCAATATCATTACTCAAAGACATGAAATGTGTAAAGTACAGTCAAACTTGCATTAAAGGTCACCACTGTATAAAGAACACCTACCTATAAAGGCCACTCAAACATAACATTTGATAACCCCTTTTTATAATAAATTAACCTCTTTGTAAAGGCCACCTGTCTATAACGGATACATTTTCCTGTTCTCTTGAGTGGCCTTAATAGACAAGTTCGACTGTATGTTAAAATGATTAAAGATATAATTACAATTGCCTAGCAGTCATCCATGTAAATGTTAATAACTTACGATGTCTTAATCTTTTACACACAGATAACGGCAAGGGACGTTACTCGTGCAAAATTTGTAACAAGGAATTCGCTCTTCAACGATTGCTGAACCGTCATCTTAAATGTCACAGTGACACCAAGAGATATCTCTGCATGTTTTGTGGGAAAGGATTCAACGACACGTTTGACTTGAAGCGGCATACAAGAATACATACAGGTTGGTTTACTTATCATTTCAAGATTCAAGTACATTGCATAACTTTCCTATACAGAATCTATGTAAGCTCACCTGAACGCAGTTGAAGAGGGAGGGGGCTACTATTATCGCTCTGGCATTCACGGCCCACTACTCGGACATCAACTCGATTTGCATGACGTATAAATGATTCTTTGCTCTCAAATCATAGTCAGTACCTGCATTCAGTACAGATATATATAAGAATCGAAAACATTTCCCTCTATTTTTCACCGTACTCCGTAACACGGCAAGATTGCTCACGGAATATTAATTATACCTGTTTCAGCAGCACGTACCTTTAAAGGTCATATATAGGTCAAGTCATAGTATTGTAATCCAGTAACAACATACAGATAACCTATCACCTGGTAGAGAGGTTAAACAAAATATGAAACCAACTACTGACCATATGTCTTCTGATGTGACTGGCAGATTATAAAAACTGATAATGAAATGACTATTATATATGTGGTCAAATTTCAGTACAATAAGTACACTATGCAAATTTTGAATCTGAAAGAGGAAAAAATACATTTGTGTATAGTAACATAAATTTATCATGAATATACTAAAACCATTAATTGTATATGATGTGTAAAATGCACAGACAAAGCTATTAATTTCATATATTTAACATATTCCATACCAATTCGAATAGTAACTGTGTACAAGAAAGACTGCTAGTTATCGAAAATTAAAGACATTCAGCATTTCATATACAAAATAAATTAAAATGTTTTTATTTACTGTATTTTGCGAATATATTTTTCCAGGTGTGAAGCCATACAAATGTTCCCATTGCGACCGTTCATTTACTCAAAGGTGTTCTCTGGAATCCCACTGCCGAAAAGTGCACAATGTCGATTTTGACTATGGCTACAAACAACGACGAAGTAAAATCTATGTTTGTGAGGAATGTGGGAATTCTACCGATGATCCACAGGAACATTTCAATCATCTCAAGAAAAACCATCCGAACAATCCTGCACTCAGCAAATCTCATGATAAAAGACAATTCAAATTTGGTAGTGAACTTTCTGTCCGAAATGTGCTAAGGCCAAGAAATTGACATTCCAATTGTATCATTACACAGATACTTTAATATTCAGTGCAGTGTGTGTTGTTTTCATGTGAAATGTTATTTATTTTGATTTATTGACAAGGGAAGTGAAGCCCGGAAATGTCCAAGTATGAAACCGATGTTGTTTATTTGTTGTTTATATCGTTTTCCTGTCCTGTATATCCCGTTGATATCGATACTTTTGTCTTGGTGACTCTCTTGCTCATTTTCCGCCATTTAATCTAGTCAGCTACGCAATAATTAAAGGTATGCAATAGATGTTAAGCATACTATTTTGATTCAACTTTGTACAAAGGCATGTGTTGAATTAGAATAAATTTATTTTCAAAATGCGATTATCTTCTGTATTTTATCGATCGATTTTATATACAGTATAACTGGAAATTTTCGCTGCCGTTTAATTTCCGCCATTTCGCCCCTTAAACGAGAGGGCGAATTTAAAATGAACGCAAAAATTTCAAGTTAAATAAATGAAGCATGGATATTCATTCCAACCATGATACAATGGAAATTTAGATCGAATTAAAGACGGATTGAATAATTATGTTTTCTGTCGTAAAGTGGCAAAGAAAAAGCAGGGGCGAAAATTTTCAGGTATACAGTATTTATAAACTTACGTTTGTTGACTTAGCAGCTGTTTATAGTTTTTCCAAGATAAATTGACACATATTTACAATCATAATCAGACTTGATTAAATTATAACAGGGGCGACAGGCTATAATTGTTTGATACAGAACCTATTGACGCTACAGTAATGCATTGGATTAGAGTAAGAGACAATGTTTTACCTATACATTTCCTTGATTTTGAAAATAGGCAGTATTGTCTAGGTTATTGACTGAACTCGAATGTATCACTTTATCTTGTTAGTTCTACAGGATTCAAGCAAAGCAAACACCAGTATTTACAATCGAAAATGATGGCCAGTTCTCTATAGTAATTTGAAAATAATTTTGAATCGAAACAGTGGAATCAGCATGCATCCATCCTCTCAAAACAAGTCGTGGCCTTTCTTTCTACTAAATACTATCAATATGATTCTCATGAAGAATCTTACACCGAATGAATTGAATATGTAATTAAGATCGTCATTTCGAATTAAGTGGGAAAGTTTGCCAGTTTTCTTGCGGAAGGTCGGTGGTCTTTACCTGGGTAACCGGGGTTTCTCCTCCACCAATAAAAACTGGACGCCATCATATGACTGAAAGATTGTTGAGTATGGCGTAAAACAAAAATCAAATAAAAAAAAAGAAATTAAGATCGTCTACAACGTATATGTGACAAGAGAGACAACTCTGTAAATGACAAAACAAATCTAAATGTTGCGACAATATTGCCGTAACGTTGCGACACATCAATAAGTGCGCCAGTACAGTGTAGGGTAGTACAGCTAGCGGCAACATTCTGGCATTCTGTGGAGCTATCCTGGCACTATGTATTTTATGTATATCTGACCACAATAACTACAAGCTGCTGATTAGCAGAATTTATATCTGATCACATGATGCATAAACTGACCACTAAATTTAAAAGTTGTAACAGTGTTGAAGAAGTATGAATTCAGGTGATCAGATTTTCGTTTGATGGAAATGGAATGTAATATTTGCCATTAATGCAGTAATGATTTAATTTAATGAATCTGTGATCACTAAGAAAACAGGTTAGCAAATACATTTAGCAATAATTTAATACTTTTAATAAATAAATTTTGTTACGATGAAATGTTTGGGAGAGCTATAAATAAGTTAAATTTAACTTAAGGTGGAAAACAATGGATATGGCACATGTACATGTAATATTATTATTATTATTAACATTTCAAATATAGATATGCATATTACTACATTAATTTTGGACACCTTTTTGTTAAACGTAAATTAATATTAGAACATTTGCTACACAAAAGTACATGTCTTGAATGAACAGTTAATAACAAATCGTGGCAGAATAGCGCCACAAAATGGTGCCACGATAGTGCAAGAGTAGCACCACTAGATAGTGCCAGAATAGCGCCACAAGATGGTGCCAGAATAGCGCCGCAAAATAGTGCCTGAATACTAATTTGCATACGAATATGATATTGCCGCAATAGTGCTGCAGTAGTACCGCAATACTGACGCAACATGTTGCCGCAAACCTCATATCGACGCTGTGGAAATGAAAGGTCACTTATGACTTTTTACTCTTTTCTGGCTCAGTCGGTAGCGCTCGACTCTTGGTCGTGAGTTCGAGTCCAGCCGGCTGCAGATCGGATTCCTGTCCTTCGGATGAGACACAGTAGGTGTCGGCACGTTAAAGAATCCCTCACTGCTCAATGGCCGTAACTGTCGAGCATAGGCCAAAATTTGAAGCCCTTCACCGGCATTTGGTGACGTTTCCATTTGAGTGAAAAATCCTAGAGTGGGACGTTAAACAATACAACCAACCACCCAACCAACTTTTTTCTTCTTTTTGGATACAGTTTTCAATTCGGCATCCTCTTGTGAAAAAATAAAGTCAAAACTCCCGGAGTGACTTATGATAGGTCGTAAGTGACAGATACGACCTAAAATAACCAGATAAAGTCAGTCATTAAAGATTGGAAGTGGCAGATACGACCAAAATTACTGTACAATTAAATTGGGAATCATGGGTTGAAAGGTCGTTTCTACATCTAATTAAGATTTTACATGAAATATTTTGAGTCTATCATTGCTATTTATTATCTATTTTGACTTAAGTATTGAATACAAATACATTACAAGTTACTGTTACAATATCTGTGTTAGTCTAATTGAAAATTTTTCCTTCTACTGAAAAGTTCGAAAATTGCAGTTACGACCTTTTAATTCCACAGCGTCGATACTTTATTTGGTAAGAGTAATGGGTTTTTAATATGAATGACAGTTCAATAAGAAAGAATGCATGAAAAAAAAAACCAAATGTCTATAAAAAGACACGGAATCCTTTATGAAAAGAAACTTAATTCTTGAATGGTTTTCAAAATTGATCCTTTAACTTAAAACAGATAATATACTGTCAATACGTCATGCTATAAATGTAATGTTAAGTACAGGTCAGATACCAAATTAAGTAATGATCCAAATGTCATGCGCTTATACATCGAGGGTGTTATTCCTACATGAGCTATTGCAGGGTTTATATAACAGTAGACAATTATATATATATATATATATATATATATATATATATATATATATATATATATATATATATATATATATATATATATATATATATAGAGAGAGAGAGAGAGAGAGAGAGAGAGAGAGAGAGAGAGAGAGAGAGAGAGAGAGAGAGAGAGAGAGATATTATCTGTCCGGTTATTGTGATACTCATTAGGTTTTGTTCAGTAGTTTTCAATTGTTTTATAGATGAAAGTACACATCATTACATTTACAGCACATTTACTAGCCCCGTCAATTAGGTAAATGTTCATATGAACAAGTGTGTATCTGTATCATTGTGAAGTTACAGATTTGTATATAACTATGTTTTACTTTCTCTTTTTGTTTCTCTTTAACGAGCCCCACCTTTGTCAACAATTTCTTGTGGCAGATAAATTTCACTACTGAACAAGCAAGTAATGCCTCGAACATGTAACCTGATGCATAGACAATATAGTTTGTAGAAATTATTTCAACATCCTTTGTATAAGTCTTAAATTCTGAATGACATCGAAACATGGTGGTCATGCGTTTCTTGAGTAAGTTTCTGAAATTGTACTGATTTGACATGCGCCTACTCTTGTAAACTGTAAACCATGACAGTTTGAACCCCGCTGGAATTTAAGCCAAGTTTTGTTTTGAAGGGGGATTGCCAGTTTACTTGCGGAAGGCCAACGGTCTCTTCCCGTATACATTGTAACTGCGTTCTCTCTCCCATTATTAAGAACTGGCCGTCACTGTATAATTGAAAACAAAAACTGTGGCGTAAAATAACAATAAAAAGTTTAATGACATTTTTTAATGACGACTTGATTTGCCCCAGTGGTGTTTAAGCAAAACTCAAAACGTTTCATTGTTGAAAAAATTCATTTATTTTACAGGTAAAATATTGACATATACTTGTAGATTTAATGACATGAAACACGCATACACACATGAACACACGTACGCATAGATACAGACACATATTACACTTGCAACACGTGAAACTATATGAAGCGGAATGAAAGGAATACGTTTAATCACTCTTTTCATCATCCTTGTCTTGACTTGGTATATATTCTATTTTAAGATCTGCAACTGGCGGTCATATTCAGATTAATATACATGCTCAAATAAGAACGGACACAGTTCTGTACCGTGTTAATTGTTCCTTGACAACTATATAACAATCAAAGGACGTTGTAGTTAGGGCATTTGCAATTGGCATTAATGTACTGCCATACTGTAATGGGGACTTATGACTTTTGGGTTTCGTTTGACAGCTCGGTTTACCAGTATATTTATTGTGGTTGCGTGGGACGCATTTATGTATGTCGCGTAAATGAATTTGTCCACTACAGCATGGAATAGTAGTATAATTTAGAATACACATGGTCTAGCTATATAGATATATATTGTTTATATCATAAACACCGACTTCAGACTACCCGAAAAGATTTCTGATAAACTGAAGGAAGTCTGTACCACTTCCGGTGGTTTCGTTTTGTGTGAAGTCGGCTAATGTCTGGTTTGTGTCTATAGTCATCTGGTCCATATTTGAATTACTGTTTTCGGTATTGTTTCCGGTCTGTTCTCCAGAAAGTGAGTCAGTGTTGTTCGAAAGTTGACTATTCGAGAAACTGTCATTGCTGTTACTGGACTGTTCTTTAAAACTGCCTATCCGTGGTGATGGCAAACGAACATTATCTCTGCTGTTTGAGATGATACCTTTTATACGATCGCCCACACTAGTAACCACGGAACCTGCTTTGGACACAAATTCCTTTATGCGGTCACCCGCATTTGTTGTCGCATTGGAGATGACTTCCTTCACACGTCCCTTAATATCATCAATTCTCTCCCGTCTGTTGGCTAAAAAGGTCTTGACTCGTTCTCCAAGAGCATTAGGTTGTGATCCAGCACAGCTTGTTATCAATTCTACTACTTCCGTTAGTACTCTGTGGAAAAAAAATTCTAAATAAGATATTTGTCAGATGAAAATGTTATTATCGAAACGACTACAGGGTTTATACATGGATAAGTTGATGCCAAAATCCAGTGCAAAATACCATATAGTTGATGTTCATACTTATTACAAAATTTTGTAATTTCACTGTATCCATACACCTATTTACATCGACAAAAATGAAGTCGACGATTCTGAATTCGAAATATTTCTTTTTCTAGCTTTAAACGCGGTTTACAATTACATCGAAACAGTTAAAATGTATTTTTCTTCCGTCTGACGTATCAATTGATATTAAAACTATTTAATTCATTTTCAGCCAATTTAGTTTCCCTTTGAGAAGAGAACGTTAGAATTCAGAATACAAAACGTACCTGTGACTTTTAACGAAATTTCCCGCTTCAAATACTCCTAAAATTGCATCTCGGTTAGCCACTGCAATATCGCAAAAACTGATATTGGCGTCGTTTCTAAGGTAACAATTGGATACCTGATCTATCATGGTAATCTTGGTCGTTTCACAGCTTACACTAGGACGTTGATACATTTCTTTCATGGATGTCAATAGACATCGAGTCGTCGAATTCACCCATATTTGCCCCTGCGAATGAAATTATAAAATTTGAATTTTTAAATGACTTTAATTTAAGAAATTTGAAAATGGTGTAAACTAACTGAACAAAATCGTGTTTATAAATTTTCTGAGGAATAATTAATTTTCTATTCTGCCCAAAACAGCCAGTTATTCCTAATGTGTTAATTAAATATGCATAATTTAGAATTACCTAGTACCGTTGTGTAAATATATAAAATATATGAACAAAAGTATATCTGTATTTTGTTTCCCGTTAGATATCTGTAATGGTTCCAGGCAGGAATGGTTCCTTTCATGCGCGTAACAAAGTGAGACTATTCCCTAACCGGAATTTATATTCAATATTGCAAATTAGATTATTATCAAAATGATTTAAAATTATTCGATATATTATTGGCAGTATTTACAACTACCTGTCAATTTTTGTACTAGTTTATTTTAAATGACAAAGCTCACCTCGTCGTTAAATTGACTGTAGTATGTTGGATCGTGAAACTTTTCACACACGTACTGACCATACTCCTTAGCAAAACCACAAGAATCACAAGGGTACCGCCTCTCAAAACATCCGTAAAAACGGCACATACCGTTGTCTGCATCATCTAGACATGTTTGGTCGATATCTGGAATTAAGTTTAGAAAATGAATCATCATCATCATTGTCGTCGTCATTATCAACAAAAACAACAACAACAACAACAATAATAATAATAATAATAATAATAAAAATAATAATAATAATAAATTTTAATAATGATGATGATGATGGTGATGATAAATAATAATGGAAATGACATTTATAGAAATGATTCTAAGGATACTTTTAGCTAAATTATTTCACTGTCTTAATGGCATTTATATTTAAAGAGTCCCTTATAATTCTAATTTTTATGAATTCCTAATAAAATCAGCTATAATTTAGACATATACACCTACCGACGACTGGCGATTTCAGCTCCATGGAATCACTACATGTAGTAAACCCCCGTAGTACGTCTAAAATAAAACCCTGGCACAAGGTAATGGAGAGAGCTGAATACAATATCAAACGAAATTGCATTTTGCTTCTAATGTTTTCAGTGTTGTTAGATAGGAGAGAATCGTCGACTGTAATTGTGCTTATGTTTCAGACCTTTATATAGCCAAAACACGTGCAAAACAATTTTACGGCAACAAACATATTTGTCACTGGACGTAGAGGGTTTTGACAGGCCGACCATCAACTTACGACCCTGACGCATGACCGACGCACTCTGTGATTAGCTGGTATATGATGGTGGTCTGTCCCACTTATTTACACCAACGTAAATGTCTGACGCCATATAAACAGTAACATGCGGTGTCATTGAGTTCTCTTGCTTTCCCATGACACCCTCCCACATAAAACTTTTTGAGATCCCAATTTGCAGGTAGATAACTGATTTGATATTTGGTTCGGATATGTTAAAAATTTGCTTGCCATTGTTTCATTGACGTGAAATTCATGTAATAAATTACATGTACACGTTTTTTTGTAATTTTCAAGTTCGTATGAACAGTGGCCAAATGCATTTTCCAGATATTATTAATAGAAGTATTAGCACTTTTCTAGAATTATTTATCATACAAAGAGTGAAGGAAGCTCGTTATTTATAAGTTCATTAATGTGAAATTGTAAATCAAAAATAAAGTTGTAAAATAAAGCCATTTTGTTATATGTACAAATATTTGAAAAAAAATACTCCTTGAATAACTTCAAAATTCAAAATATACAATACCAGATTTCCCCCAATAAAATCATACATGTCGAATAAAAATTGCTGATATTGTATCCGTTTTTGATTTTCATACACATGTACACATGTATAAAAAAATATAATGAACAAAAATACGTACACTTAAAAAATTCTTGATACAAAACACACACACACACTCTCTCTCTCTCTCTCTCTGTCTGTCTGTCTCTCTCTCTGTCTGTCTGTCTCTTTCTCTCTCTCTCTGTCTCTCTCTCTGTAATCAAATAATTTGTAAATACACATACATAATTTCATGTAGACAAATGAAATAATACAATCAGTATAACATAAATAACATACAAGCCTGTGCTAAATCTCTCTCTCTCTCTCTCTCTCTCTCTCTCTCTCTCTCTATATATATATATATATATATATATAATATGATAATTATGTGTGTTTTCCAGCTTCATGACAGATTGCATACATATTTTCTATGTAACACGTATATTAAAATTTAGCGGCGATTTGATTGGCTAACGTGCAGGAAACTGAGTAACTTAAATATATACTACGTACTCAGACTCACTTCATCTGAAAGTTTGCGATGACGTGTTTGTGACGTCGCTTGAACTAGCATCCGGACAACCGAATAAAATATTTTATGTAGATAATTCATTTTCATTATTAAATAAATATTTTTAAAAAGTCATTTTCTATTCAATTTCAATAAATTTTTAGTATTAGACATTTTATATTTTGAGTGTCTGTATTTGTTTTGTTATCAAGTTATACTGTTAACTTGCATAGTACTGATAAATATTGCAGAAAACAAAATTTTAATGTGTCTTTTGATATGTGTAAATAGGGATTCGTAACGTAAATAATTTAATTTTCTGTTAAAATTGAAATATCTTAAAAAGAGAAAAATTGAAAAGGATGAACTAATACACACTTAGAGTGCGATATTTTGTGGTATAAGTTGTATCACATTTGCTGTAGAAATAACACTCCAATGAATATTTCGAAAAGTGTGTTTTATATGAAAATTTATAGGGAAATATATAAAAAGTTTCCTCACTGTTGTCACCATGTTGTATATGCCCGCATTTATAAGACACGTTAGACTATGGAGGCCACGACCTTGATCCAAATGATGTTGACTCGAGTTTAAACCATGTAATGACAGGGATGATATGTATCTGCCAGTATTACAATTAATTCAGTACTATTTTTATGCCTTATTCGAGTAAATAGAACCATTAAAATAGGAGGAAATACAAATTGACCCGCTTTTAACCTGCGCCCGCCATGTACATTCTTGTTGAACAACAAAAAGCATCAACGTATTTAATGTTCTCTCTGCATTCGCAAAAGAGTATACAAGATATAACCCATAAATTACAATGTGACAAAAATAGTCAAGTCCGTGAGATAAAGTCACGTGATTTGAAAATGAATAAAATATAAAATTTTAAAAAGTAGTTTCTCACAGAGATTGTATCTGAATCAGAGATATATATCTTTGTCTTTGTTGTATATTTAATAATTGCTGTGGCCTTTAATTTGACAATTAGATGTATCAACGATGCTTTGTCAATTAACGGGACATTCGTTATGGTTTTTTTTTTCTAACATTTTATTTCTTTTTTTTTACTACTTAAATTAATGTACAATCATAAAGAGATACACGCAGGTAAAAACAATTTTAAATTCCTGTGTATTTTATGAGAATTACATGGAAACTCTGTTTCGAAATTATTCGTTTGCAAATGATTAATTCGACCTCACTCTCTGCATATGCATACTGTTCTGGACCTGACCTCATTTTCGCCAAATATATAGGAATATAAGACTTTTTATGCTTGTGCATATCTCATATTTGTTGGCGTGCACCAATCTAAGTAGTAAAAGGAAATAATTCATTTTGGAAGACACAGGTAATGCCAATTTAATAATGACAGTTGTCATACGTATGTGAATGTCATTTATCACAACGAATTAGAAATTAAAGACACCACATAATGGAACACATACACTTCGTACATTGATACTTAATTTACTACATACACAGACGTGAAATTAACGACTACAGTTATATACGACACACATGATGTATTCTGCTTCCCTATCCTCAACCTTCCACATTTAAGGAGTAGTAAAATCCAATTTTGCCTGCATATGATATTCATAACATATTACAGATGATGATGATCCCGTATGTAAGGTCGTGTTACACATACGAACATTTTATACTCGGAGGCAAACTGCTTACTGATGAATTGTTTCCACAAATATATATATATATATATATATATATATAAATATATATATATATATATATATATATATATATATATATATATATATATATATATATATATATATATATATATATCAATAATCGTGTTTAGTATTAATAGACATTCCGCAAATTAAATGGTCAGTATAGATTGCTTGCTTGCAATTTAAATCATTATGTTTCACTAAATTAAATGGTGAGTTACTTGTTCGGTAAATGTTGTGCTAACGTCTACACCGATTAAAACGAGGGGTTATTCCTCTCTTATTTCACTTGAATTCGACCGTGGACTCAAGTGGCACTGCTCTACATTGGATGCTTACTCCTCAATGGTACCTGATCCCGCTTCCTCCCTCTGGTCTCATGACCATCCTGACAATGTGTGATTTATATATATATATATATATATATATATATATATATATATATATATATATATATATATATATATATATATATATATATATATATATATATATATATATATATACATACATACATACATACAGTACATACATGTGTGTGTGTGTGTGTGTGTGTGTGTGTGTGTGTGTGTGTGCGTGTGTTATATGTCACGTACATAATTGATCTCTAGAACATTTCGATCCAACATTACACAAATAAAACTAACAAATTGAGTATGCCTTGACTATTTATTGAAATTTACCAAACATACAAACATACACGAATACATGTATATATACATTCACAAAATGATCGATAAATCAATTAATATTGGTCAAAGAACAATTGTGAAGGTGTTTTCAAGACTGAATAACCAAACCTGTAATGGTGATTATTTGGCCAATCATTCATTTTTTTATTATAAATGTGAAAAACATAGATGGTATATAAGACTTATTCAACATCTTCAACGTATCAAATATAAAGATATCAAACCCATCTATAGAAATAAATTAATTTTAATTTTTATTTTAACCGCATTTTCCAGCTGGTGATCTTTATATATCTGAATGAACTTTAACAAAATCTGTTAAAACCAATCAGGCACCGGGAGTACTATAACTGTATTTGTGCAACTTCTGAAAATACTTGATAAATCTTTGACATAAACAAATTGTAACATTATCGTTACACAAAATTCCCCTCTGACTGAATATGAAATTGTTTACACCCCACTTACACTATTTGTTTGGTTGCTATGGGGATTAACAATTGGAATAATGTCTATTTTTCTTTTTCCTACCTCCGAAACTAAATTACTATTAATCCTATTACGGATTTGTTTGGCATATTTATTTAGTCTGTTTCTGGTATTTGAAAAGAAATCTTGAATACGCCCACCAAAGTCAGTATTATTCACAAGCTGACCATTTCTGGTCCTATTTTGGAAATTCTGGACTCGGTCCCTAATTCTTTTACCACCATCTAACACCATATGCTTTAAACGGTTGCTGATGTTTTTAGAAGATTTTGTGATTCTGTCTTTTGTTTTTTTCACAAGATTTCTGATACGTCCACCAAACTCAGTGTTACCTAGAGAATCCCCATCTGTTGTCGATTGTACAGTTTGTTGAGTTAGTCTCTCCCCCGTCAATTCTTCACCACCAGGTATTTTATCTCCCATACGTTCGTTCAATTTTTCAGTAGGCAGTCTAACTGCATTTGTAGCATTTGACACAAATTTACTTATATGACCGAGAATTACAGTGTCATTTACAAAACGATCATTTGTTGCATTTTGTCCAATCTTTTGCTTCACCAGTTCTCTTAGCCTCTTTCTACCTTCGGACACAAAATCTCGTAGACTTTCTTCATTGTCTTCAACAAATTCATTGATCTTATTTCTGACGTTTGCAACAAAATCTTGAATTCGACCACCAAATTCTGTTTTATTTGCACCCTTGGCTCTGGATTTATTAATTCTCTGAATTATCTGTTGAATTCTTTCTCTGATTGGCTTACCATTTATTGACACAAAATTCCCGACACGGTCATTGATTTTTGTAGCAAGGGTTTTGATCCCTTCAGTGTCATTTGAGAAAGAGTTCCCAATATGACCACCAAATCTAGTAACATCAGTGAATCGATCATTACTAACTTGTGATTTGTTGAATTTTGGAATAAATGGCTCTATCATTTCCAAAACTCTACCTGCTTTGTCATTCGACAAGAGATTTCTGAAACGATCGCTAATATTCTTAGCAAACATTTCAATTCTTTTTCTTGTTTTGGACACAAATTTTCGATTTCGTACATCAGCGTCGATCTTTTTCACCAGCTCATTTAATTTTGGTAACCTAATTCGTGACATAATTGACTGCAATCTCTGCTCAATACTTTTATTTCCATTCTGTGGCACAAAGCCTTTTATACGTTCTCCAATTGCTTTTGCTCTTGTACCAATTCTTCTTCTAGTGTTTGAAATGAAGTTTCTAACAGGTGAATTATTTCTAATGATATTTGGCAAATTACGATTTCTCATCGTTTGGTTAAATCTGGACTTAATGTCTTTGATTCGTTTAGTTATTCTGTTTCTTCTTTCATTCAAAACGTTATTGATGCGCTCACCTATAATTCTAGCAGACGAACCAAATTTGCCCTTGAGTTTTGTTTCAGGAGTGTTGATTCCAAAGTCAGAGTTGCTGAAAATTTGATCATTTGGTCTCGTTTCTGTTTCTATTTTTTCAACTTTTTGTGGCCCCTCGAAACCTTCTCCAGCCTTGAAAAGGAATTTGTTGCTGGTCTTTTCAGTGGTTGGGCCAGACGTAATGAAAGTTTCCTCTTTTGCTTTTTGTAGTTTCATTGGAGAATTAGATTTTGAACCTGCACAGTTTGTAATTAGTTGTACGATTTCTGTAAAAATTCTGAAAGTAGATAACAATATAACTATGAATATAAAATAGTTTGGCTTGACATATTGCTATTGGATTCGCTTATTCGTAACTGAAAGCATTGGTTTTGCAAAAATGTAACTCACCATATTTCAATAGACTGTATACCTCTTAACTTTATATTTCTACCCAATCTCAAATATTTTAGACGACATTTTAATATGATTTTTATAATTTCCAGTAATAATTTTAATCAGAATGCAATGTTATGGTAAAAGAATACCGGAAATTTCAAAGGTTTTCAATCTTAGAACTACCAATTAATCACGAAACTAACCTGTGACTATTAACAAACTCTCCTGCAGCAAAAACTCCCAATAGCGCATTCTTGTTGACTTCTGCTATATCACAGATACTGATATCAACATCGTTTCTAAGGTAACAGACGGATATTCGGTCCACCAAGGTTGTGGTTGTCGTATCGCAACTTATTGCTGAACGTTGGTATTTTTCTTTCAACGATGCTAGTATACAGCGATTTGTAGAGTTCACCCAAAGTTTTCCCTGTATGACAAAAAAATAAAAAAAATAAAATAAATTTAAATCTTCTACAAAATCATTTTGGTGAAGTTATGATGAGAAAATATTTATTTTTCATAAGAATTGTTCAAACACGTGTTAGTATTATAAGTGAATATTGAGTAGTGATACAAAAGAAATTATATCTATGTGGCTTAGTATAACTTATTGAGTGTCCAAAACCAAATGTTAGTGATCTGCGATTATGAGATTTACGGAAGGTGAACGTAATCAAGTTTTTGGTGTGACGGCTATGGCTACATCACGTGACATCCTATTTAGGATATATTATGGAAAACTGATGTTCAGATTTGCTGTGACACATAGTAGTAATATTGCAATATCATTATTCAGGAACATTAAAAATGGTAATCACCTGATGATCAAATCTGCTGAGGTATGAGGGGTTGTGGAATCTTTCGCAAACATTATTTCCATACCCCTGAGCAAAACCACATGCGTCGCATGGAAATCGCCTCTCGAAACACTTATAGAATTCACAACCCCCATTGTCCGCATCATACAGACAAGATGGTTCCACTTCTGAAAAAAAAACAAATGCGACTTTAATATACTGTAACTGTCGAATGCAATGCCCTCAATTCATTGAGTAAAATATATCACTAAATACACCACTCCTACTCAAACAGTCAAACATTATTGTGTTATGCGAATGTCTATATGACTTTATCGGTAAATTGATTTTCGTACTTTTTACATCTTGAGGATTAAGATTATGAGGGGCCACCACGATCGAGTGATTAGAGCGTCGCGCTTTAAACCATGACATTTTCACCTCTAGCCAGCTTTTGTAAGAAAGTTTGCTAGTTTACTGGTGGTGTCTTTCCGATTACATTGTAACCTTTAAAAGGTGACCAAATGACTGCGAAATCGTTGTGTGACGTAAAACACCGAAGAAAAAAAAAACCCAAACCGTTTGGCATCGATACATTGCAAAATGTCAGTTTATTACATATTCTGTAGAGTTTTGTTGACGTCTCCAGAGATTTGTGAAATGACAGGGTATCAATGACCAGTTTGACTTTTGTTTGTTCGACATGTGATTTACATTTCGATTTAATACTATTTTGAAAAGTCTCATATATGTATCAAGGAACCTTTCGTTCACACGATCCAGGGTTCATTTGCGTGGATAGAAAACGGTGTATTGACAAATCTATTTCAAAATTGATTTTCGAAAATAAATGTCATGTTTGTATACATACCACGGACGGGGAACTTTAGCTCTCCAGAATCACGGCAATCGGTGTGTTGTGCGTCTAACTGGAATCCCTGACATACCGATATTAGGATCGTTAAAACTAGAAGTAAACCGATTCTCATTTTGTTCTCCACCTTCTGTAGTCTAGATGGCAAGTAATAGTTATGTCTGATAAACTTGATGTTTCATTCATTTATATAGATATCAATACACACCAAATATCACGACAATTGACGATTTTTATCAATGAACGTAAGATTGTATTGACAGGAAGACATGCACGTATAACGGTGACGTAGATTGGGAACTGACAAATGATATTATTTATTGGTATACGTTGGTAATTTTCCACATTCATTTTCATCATAGAAAAAAAACACCCCCAGATGTCACATCAAAACAAATAAATCTAAATTAAACATTTATTGTTTAACATTCATGCATGGTTGAATCTCCTACACAATGTTTCTTAAATAGATGAAATTGTCATGTTTAATTCTTCAGGCGCGTGTATTGCAATTAAATGTTTATATCTCAGACAGGTCAAAGCATATCAAGGACAAAATTATAACAAACAATAATGTTGCTTGACAGGTTTTATTTGTTATGTGAAATATCATTGGATGTTCATGAACACGCCCATTTACACATTTTGCATGGCATCGTCAGGACTATACGTTAGCAGTGATGGAGACGTATAAATTGTGATGTCACTTGAAGATTTATGTTTACAAATATGTAAAATTCAATATAGGTGATTTTATTATACTTATGTCATTGGTATCCTTGTTTTTCTGTCTTTTTGCAGTGCTCAGCTATTTAGCTCATGTATTTTATGGTTACTGTGCAGTATTTTAATTGATGATTGATTGATTGAGAGAGAGAGAGAGAGAGAGAGAGAGAGAGAGAGAGAGAGAGAGAGAGAGAGAGAGAGAGAGAGAGAGAGAGAGAGAGAACCAGAACCATCCATAGCTATTTTATCATGACACGTTTTTACTTATTTATTTATCATTATACATTGTTAATGTCATTGTTTCGGTTTGATGACTATCACCTATTATCATTGAAATTCTATCACTGAATAAATTTGTATTCTTTGCGAAGACCACAAACATAGAAAGAATCAGTACGTGCAAGAGACATTGCTAAAGTTAAACCAACAGGTGCGTGTCGAAACTGACATGGATATTAATTAGTATAATTATAAATTGTTTCTATTTTCGTGGTGTAATATAGTATCATCAGTACAAAAACAAAAAAAGCTGTAAAAATCAGTAATAGCGTAAATAAATCTTGTCATGTGACATTACTGTAAGCTTTGTCCATGTATCACATTTGCTAGGATATTATAAGTACAGTAGAATCTCGATTTCTCAACACTAACGAGACAACTGCAATATTTTACTAGATATTCGGAATTCGAGGTATCCAGAATCTTATTTTAGATACTTTCTATCGATAAAAATCTGGACTAGCTGTTCAACATATATCTGGAAATTCGACTCATCCGAATTTCGACATAATGATATTCCACTGTATATAGAAAAGTTCCCTCTCTTGGTACCATATTTATTTTATAGGGGTTTATTTACAGAGTTTTAGGATGTATCGTTCAATTTTTCTTTGGGAAATATACATTTATATCAAATTTGAGGTCAACTGATGAAGTTTTATTGTCGGAAACTATCGTCTTGACCATTTGAGTTGGTCATTTTTATTAGACTACAAATATGTATTAATATCCTATTCAACTCTTTAAATTAAGTAATTTTGCATAACAGAATATTTTGCTTGGAAAGGCGATTACGTGTATGTTACAACCGACGTAAAATACCCATTGGCGAACCCTTTGAGAACTACCGGTGATCAATGATATGATATTAAAGGGATATAAGCTGTGTTTACCCCACATCATTTCGATTTTTACTGCTTTTACTACTTGTCTTTGATGCACAATAACAATATAGAAATTCTCAAGATACCAAAGTATAAATCTTTAGGATGTCCTGGACACAGATACAAATCCGGCAAATATGGACTAAAACGGACCTCTGGAAACCAAGAGGTGGGTTCAGGTGCCATGGAGGAGTAAGCATCCCCTGTCGACCGGTCACACCCGCCGAGAGTCCACAGTCAAATCCAAATGAAATACGTGAGGAACGAATCCTCCAACAACCGCCAACGAAACTCAACATTTAACAAAAAAGAACTATAATACATATTAATAACAAATCCTATATTCTTGTATATTTTGAGAAATTAAGGTCGGGAACAGTGTGGTATTCATATAGGGATAGTAAGAATAGGTTTCTCAAGCAATTTTCACAAAATATATAGGAATTTACAATTTTTTATGCTAGTGTATATCAATCTAAGTAGTAAAAAAGAAAATAATTCAAAGAAAAACCTAAAAGTAAGGTAGTATATGGTATATCACGTGATAGTAACACAAAAAATTATCACACTGTATAAATGTTTTGCAAATGCATTGTATTGATAGAAATGTAATATACAGGGTTTGTTAAATGGAAAACCTCTTTGATGAATGACAAAATTCTGGAGACAGATGCAGAAATCCCAAGATTAAAACATATTAATGTTAGCATTAATTAACAAAACACAGACAATAACAATGCAAAATAGAGAAAGATATTGGTTGATATTGAACAAATACATTATTCTTGAAAATCCTGAGGTGAGATCAGGGGTCACGGAAAAATAAGCATACTCCTGAGATCAGTCACATCCGGTATGCCCCCGTTGTCAAATTTGTTTCAAAACAATTTATTTCGATTGTAAAAAGCAAGGTCGTTATATCGATTGTAAACAGCAAGGTCGTTATATCGATTGTAAACAGCAAGGTCGTTATATCGATTGTAAACAGCAAGGTCGTTATATCGATTGTAAAACGCAATGTCGTTATATAGATTGTAAAACGCAATGTCGTTATATAGATTATAGTAAGACAAGGTCGTTATATCGATTGTAAAACGCAAGGTCGTTATATAGATTATAGTAAGAGAAGGTCGTTATATCGATTATAACAAAAAAGGTAGCTGAATCGATTTAAAAAGGGCGTTATTTCATTTTGATTGTAAACTGCAAGGTTGATATATGGAATATAAAGCAAAGGTCGTTGTATAGATTGTTAAAAAGCAATATCGTTATATTGATTGTAAAATGCTAGATCTTTATATAGATTTTGAAATGCAAGGTTGATATATCGATTTTAAGTAAACAATGTCTTTATATCGATTGTCAAAAGCAAGGGTGTTATACGGATTGCAAAAAAGCAAGGTAGATATATCGAATGTAACGAGCAAGGTCAATGTGTCGATTGTAAAAGTGCAACATCGTGGTATAAATTGTTATAAAATAAAGATCATTAAATCGATTGTTAACGCAGGGTCTTGATATCGATTGTCAAAAGCAAGGTCGTTATTTGGATTGTAAAAAAGCAAGGTCGATGTATCGATTGTAAAAAGCAAGGTCGATGTATCGAATGTAAAAAGTAAGGTCGATGCCTTGATTGTAAAATCCAAGATCATTATATCGATTGTTTTGAAAGCAAGATCATTATATTAATTGTAAAAAGCAAGGTCGATACATTGATTGTACAAAAGATAAGTTGTTATATAGATTGCAAAAACAAGGTCGATGTGTCGATTTTAAGAAAACAAGGTTGCTATATCGATTGTTAAAAGCAAAGTTGTCATATGGATGGCAACATAGCAATTTTAAACTGACTGCCACCATATGACTGAAATTATAAAACATCCCAGAAACCTGAGTATAAATCTTTAGGATGTCCAGGACACAGATACAAATCCGACAAATAGGCCAAACACGGACCTCTGGAAACGAAGATGTGAGATCAGGTGCCATGGAGGAGTAAGCATCCCCTGTCGACCGGTCACACCCGCCGTGAGTCCACAGTCAAGTCTAAATGAAATACGTGAGGAACGAATCCTCGTCACAATTGGTACAGACGTCTCAACAACCGTTAACGAAGAGGCAACTGAACATTTCACCCAGTGAAACAGAGTAATCGCAAAAAAGACTATTATACCGACCATAAAATTTGTGGAACGTTGATATCAAACGCGGTTTTCTATATCCCTGTGTCAATAATTTGTCAGTGAGTAGTTTACATCTGTATATGAAATGAACACGCACTTGCATATCGGAGCATTTGTGAAATATAAACTCCAAATGCGGGTGACTTTGGGATGTTACTACTTAAATGTGGAAAATTTACGATGGGAAAGACGAAATCGTCGTGTTTGTCGTATAGCTTAGTTGCCAATTTCCCGTCCGTGTCTATATTAAGTAAAATGTCTAAGTATGAAGCGTGTGTGGCAATGAATATATAACGTCCTTGCATTTTACAATCAAGTAATATTAAGTTTTTTTTCATGTTAACATTGCTGTTTTCTTTATTTATAACTGAAAAAAATTGATGAAGATAGTTTTTTGTATAAGCTTTTGACCTCGAAATAATCCGCTGCTTGAACCTAATTCATAAGTTGTTATGACAAATGAAATGTCATAAATATTCCAGTCAGGTAAAACTTAAGTGACATTACTACTTAAATGTGGAAAGGTAACGATAAAAAATTAGAAGCCTTCGTTGAAAAGGCAATTTCGCGTTGGTGTACATTTCAAAATTCACATAACTAAAAGTCGAAATCTAGAGCGGTATGTGCAATATATTGGAAGGTTATAGTGTTCCATCCACGTTACTGCTCTTTAAATGGTAAAGTGTTTTAATCATACAAAAAGGGATTAACTTTAATTATTTTGCAATGTATCGAGAAATAATATGGTTTGAGGTGGTATATATTTTATAATCCGCCTCAAACCATTAATCCTTATAATTTAATACAAGACAGGAATAAATTGGTTTCACATTTTAATTTAAATTATAAACGTCAACTGAACATAACAATGAAAGCGAAAGAATATATCCACTATTGTCAGTTGCCCTTAGCAACCACCGATATAAAATGTAAGTCAGCCATACTGAATCAGTGGAGACGATGTAACGAGGACTGTAAATGGAAAGAAATTAACCTAATATATCTTGATTTAAGTGAAAGATACAGTTTCATATGGCATATGAAGAGTTAGAAAGAAGTCCAGTCTGCACAGATATCAAAATCGAACATGGGTGTGATCAGCGGAAACGGAAATATTAGCCCTCGTGTTAAGACTCTGAACGGAATATCCACGGATTGGATAGACAGATTCCTACTACCTGATTCTATCAATACACCCATGCAATGTATTATTTTTCTCCCACCTTGGACATTTATCTATTGCTTCAACAAGACGGAAATTTACAAAGTATTGTTTGCAGGAATTTCTGCAACAATTTGATATTGCCCTGGCAGACAGATACTGAATTATATAGTAATGTATAAGTAATATAACCAAATCAATATAAACAAATATCTGATACTAAAGTGTATATCATTAGGATGTCCAGGATATAGGTACAAATCTGGTACAAAATGGACAAACACGGACCTCTTGAAATCAAGTAAGCATCCCCTGCCGACCGGTTACACTCGCCGTGAGTCCACAGTCAAATAAAAATGAAATACATGAGGAACGATTCCTCGTCATAATTGGTACAGACGTCTCAACAACCGCTATCGAACAGTGCAGTGGCACATCCAAGTTCTATCAACACTGAAAAATACTGATGCATATTTACAAAATATAGGGATGCACACGTAAAATGATTGGACTTATTATGCCTTAGTCTGTAGTATATTGTATACTTGATAACATCACTCTATTTATAACTAACACATATTTCACTAATATTTATATTTAATTTGTACATATGACATAATCACACAATTCAGTTACAATAAAACTAGAATGAATTTACAGACATTTGTATGAAATGATTACAAAATATTTACAAAATGCGGTCTTTAGTTTAAACTTGTGTTCTCGTTTGCAATTGCTGAATGGAAAAAAGCAGGGTAAATGAATGATGTAATTAATATGATGCAAAATAATACAGGGACTCTCTTGTTCACAAGATTATAAACTTTACATATACAGTCGAACCCGGATATATTGAAATCAAGAAGGAAATATTATTTTCTTTCAAATAACCAGGAGTTTCGAAAAACGGGGTAATAATTAATTTTCAATAAAGGATTTAAGCCGGGAAATAAGTACAAATAAAGCAGGGCGTCACTGTAACAACTGTCAATATAAATGGGTTCGACTGTACTTAATATTGTATAAAATGAAATAATAAATTCAGTTTAACTGTTATCGGGCATTATCTATATAGATAATATTTACGAATATTTCGCCCCTACGAGTTAACCGAAGATATTTCTGACAAACTGCAGAAAGCGGGAACCAATGGTCATGATGTCATTTTGTGAATTATCCGTGCTTGTTTGATTATTTGCCGGAAACAACTGATTCACACGCTCCTCTATCCTGTTTCTGCTTTGGGATACGAGATTTTTGATGCGGCTTCCAATTTCCGTGTTATTAGCTCCCTGATTACCGGAAGCCTTTGGATTCATAAGTGGATTTTGTTGTGGAACCTGATCTGCAATCCCTGCTCCTATTCCTCTGTCGCTCTCCGACAGAATATTCCTGATAATGCTGCCGAGATTATCGGCTGTAATTCCTGTTTGTGACACGAAATCTCTGATGCGACCACCAATACCCCCTGCTGTGGCGTTGGCAATCAGATCTTTTACACGACCACCTGCACCATCAACACCTTTGAGTTGTTCTCTGAAGAATGCCCTAACTCTTTCCCCGACAGCATTTGTTCTTGAACCGCCACAGTTTGTTATCAACTGTATGACTTCTGTTAATACCCTAAAATAGGAAGAATACAGAAAATTTAGTTTATATTCTTAATTCAAAATTTTGCAAACAACATACCCAAATGTGTACGATATATACAAGTATCCTACTGTAAGTAGGAAAATGAACGTTTCGTTTACGATATTAATACAGTTTTCTCAGACCATTCTATAGCATGGCAACATGACATTACAATAGTGTCCCATCGCACATCGTTATATACTAGAGTTAAAATTTTATTGTCGCATAAACTGATTTATTTCGGTAATACTTGACTAGTGACATATTTTCATCGAGTTTAAAATAGAATAAATAACAAAAATAAAATAATAGGCTTATTTTACTTAACTGTGGTAACGTAACATTGGCTAGCAAAACTGTACAGATTCCCGTAAAATGACATTGAAGAACAATATGTCAATATTAGAGAAATGCCAATTCGGGAAAAAGCATTATTTGCCATACAGAATTATAGGACAAGCAGTCGTCAGTATATTTCATTCATTCGAGGAAATATACGCGTGATATATACGTCAATATATCTTTTAGTGACTGTGTAGGTCTAATTGCTGAATAGATTTTTCCCAAATAATCAAAATTTATCTGTAAGCCTTTAAAGAGAACCTTTATCAATATTTTCATGCTTTGGCAAAGTAATATGTACCTATGGCTCTTGATGAAGTCTCCGGCTTCAAAGACTCCTATAAGTGCGTCCCGGTTGTCTACTGCGATATCACAGAAACTGATATTGGCATCGTTTCTAAGGTAACAGTTGGATACCTGGTCTATCATGGTGGACTTGGTCATGTCGCAGCTAACTGTGGGACGTTGGTACATTTCTTTCATTGTTGCCATGAGACAACGGTTTGTGGCGTTCAACCAGCGTTTTCCCTGAAAATCAGTTAAATGTATTTTAAAATGTCTTCTTATTTGTCCGGTTTCATCTATTATGGATGGATTATAAATATTGCTCTCTCTCTCCAAACACACAATATGCCTTTCAAATGTCCAGAAAACAATATTTTTTATCAAAAGCGATCAATTTTGAAATTAATATAAATCAAAGGTATAATATCGAAGTAGCCGTAATTTGATATGATAATGGATGAAATACCTTTATAACTTGAGAATCTCTTTGATGACATAAGTTCCTGTAATTGTTTTTGTCTTTTTTATTTTTCATTATTGCAGCCACTTATGATTAAATTTATGTTCAAACCAAAATGAAACTTACTGCATCAGTGAATCTGTTGAAATAAGTTGGAAGACTGAACTTTTCACAAACGTGTTGTCCATAATCTTGAGCAAAGCCACATGTATCACAAGGATAACGCCTCTCAAAACACTGGTAGAAGCGACAATTGCCGATGTCTGCATCATCTAGACATGACTGCTCAACACCTGGAAAAACGAAAAAAAAAAATACAGAAAATAATCATTGTTATTTGATTACAGTTAATAAAAAGAATTATTTTTCTTTCTGTTTCTATCTATCTACCTATCTATTTATCTATCCATCTAACCATCTATCTTTGAAATTCTTTCTCTATTTATCCATTTATTTATCTATCTAACTATCTATCTATCTATCTTTCTATTTATCTATCTATCTATTTATCGATCTATCTATCTATCTATCTATCTATCTATCTATCTATCTATCTATCTATCTATCTATCTATTTATCTATCTAATGTATACGTACCACCAACTGGAGTTTTTAGTTCTTTGGCATTGTTACAAGTTGTAAATCCACGTACGATGTCCAGCACGAATCCATGACATACAGATATGACCACCGTAAACAATAATATCACTAAAAATTTCATGGCTTTTACTTTGCTGCTTCAAAGTTCTTATCAGAGTTTGGTGGTTTGTGATAGCATTGGTCTTCTAAACCCTTTATATAGCAAACATTATGCACGGACATTTACGATAGCAAATTTGTATTTATTACCATGCGTAAGTTTTTTGACAGACGGACTATGATCATACAAACAGTGACGTATGATGACTTTTTATGACCCGGGGTTTTCCTTTGTTAGACGCAAGTGGACAGTCCTTGTTTTTAACATTGGACATTAGAAACATCAAAACAAAGAAAAGTTTTTTGACATTTTACTCGTGTATTGCAGTCTTCCGTAACATATATATATATATATATATATATATATATATATATATATATATATATATAATATATATATATATATATATATATATATATATATATATATATATATATATATATATACATTTCGAACGTGACAGAACGTTCATGGTTATTAGTTTTTTCATTAACAATCATGATCCCGCCTTGGAACCGGAAATTCGTGGAAAAACAAACAATTGTTTATGGGAGATTACACTGATTAACCCACGATGCTCGTCTAAAGTTCAGTAAATGGGAAGGAATTGTTTGGGTCATAGAGTGGTCATTGTAAACTGGAAACTTTGCACCAAAATAACCCTTTCCAAACAATTTACTGTGTGTTTTGTGTAGTTGTCTACAATTATGAAATTTATTCAAATTTCTGTTTGTTTTTTATTCTCAACCATGATGATGTAACAATTATACGGTTGAGATTAATGACAGCTAGAACTAATTCTAAAGTAATCTTGTTAAAAAATAGAATTTTTTTAATAACGAAATACAGTAAAACCTGCCTTAACAGCCACTTTTTTCAGCAGACACTTGTCTTCAACACCAGGTTGTATATTCCCAATCTATTTCACCATATAAACTTACCTAAACTAGCAGCCACTTGTCTAACGCGGCCAACAGCCAGGAACCGGCCTGGCTCAGTCGGTAGCGCGCTTGACTCTGGATCGTGAGGTCGTGAGTTCAAGTCCCGCCGGCGGCAGGTTGGTTTCCTGTCTTTCGGATGAGAGTAAAAACTAGAGGTCCCGTATCACAGTAGGTGTCGGCACGTTAAAGAACCCTCACTGCTCAATGTAAGTGCCGAGCATAGGCCAAAATTTGAAGCTCTTCACCGACATTAAGTGACGTCTCCATATGAGTGAAATATTCTTGAGTGGGACGTTAAACAACAATAAGCATAAGCCAACAGCCAGTGATATACACAACAAAATGCTTGGCCACATTGGTTTCAGCAGCCATTTTGAGAGCAAGGTTGATTCGTCAGTAGGAGCTCGAATCAGAATCCAATAACTGATTTTATTTTAACAATAAAATGACACTTATCTAATATTAGTAAATATTTATTGGTAAATGATATCAAACTATCACACATTGTAATTGATATTTATTGGTAATTACATGTATTGCCATACAATGCATAGCGTAAATATTTTTCACCTGTCCTATGCAGCCACTTTTTCAACGCCCCTTGCTGAAAAAAGGTTTGACTGCACATTACGCCTATTATATTATATATATATATATATATATATATATATATATATATATATATATATATATATATATATATATATATATATATATATTTATATATATATATATATATATATATATATATATATAGATATCGTAGCTACAATATTTCGTTGAGTATGTGTGGATGTATCTGTGGGTTTTGCTCTTCTGTCTATCTCTATACTGTATGCCTGGAGTTTTTCGTCCCTTTCGCCATTTGACGGCAGGGAATGTATTAATTTCGTGTAATTAAAATTCGCCCTTAATCACCAGAGTCTTATGGCCAGGCTTCAATCACTTAGCTTGACAACTTTCATTATGAATTCGACTAAGAGCGAAAATGAAACGATAGCGATAACTTCCATGTATCATCATCATCATCATCATTGTAAATTTCAGAAGTTTGTATCTAAATTTGTAATATCCTTATGACCTGGTCTACTAGAAACCAACATCATATTCTGCAGGAATTCTCTATTATCAATTACTTAAAGGGGTATTAGTTGTGTTTGCTCCCCCCGAAAAAAAAAAACCCGATTTTTTTTCTAGTTTTACTTCCTGTACTTGATGTACAATAAGAAATAAATACACATTCACAAATCAATCTTATATTTGATATATTTTTTGACAAAGTGTAGTCATGTATGTGATGCATAAAAGAATAGTTAAGTTTGAATCAATCAGTTGCAAGGGAAAAATGCAAAACGGGGCTGCTCAAGCGATTTTCATAAAATACATAACAATGTAAGAATTGTTTTATCTGTGTTTATCTATTTTTTGTGTTATTGTATACCAATCTAAGTAGTAAAAAGGAATGACATTTAAAACAGAGCACACAGCTAATGCTCCTTTTGTAAAGCACAACACGCAAAACAGTCTAGTTTAATGAGAATCCATTATTTCTCCCGAATGTTATATACGAGTTGTAAAAACCAAAAGCAACATTGTCATTAAATATCCCGCGTCCTTCACATTTTCACCTTCAATTTGTTTTGTGAATCGTATTGCTGTCACAAAATGTAGCACGATAATTTGTCTTAACACAACGATTGTATATGACGCTATTCCTATCATATATTTCTAGTCCTATTAGAAGACTGGAAGTAACTTAGATATATTAATTATTGTAATGACATTGTGATTTGACAATTGTCCAAAACTCATCAGCTCCCCCTACGTCATACAGTTACACAATACCACAGGGATTAGATATAGCTAAACTCTAAAATATAAACAACAATTTCTGAAGCTGAAACGTTTTCATATGATTCTGGGTCCAAAAATAACATAGTACAGTGACGTGCCAAAAGTGATGCAACTTTTAATATTTCTCTATGTATTTAACATACAACCACATTTTTTAAAAAGCTACCACAAAGGCATTTCTGATTAAATTTCAATACACTTTCCAATATAAACCATTAATGGTTTGATGTTTCTGTGTTTTGTTACAAAAAATACTCATCGCTTTGGCTTATAGTAATGATAAGTTTTTCCGGATACAAACTTTTAAAGTCTATTTGAATAGGGAACGATGTAAGTTGATGAGATCGTATTGTAGTGTTATTTGGCCCCAATTTTAACTGAAACTATGGCAGGATCAAAATCATTTACAGTAATTACATTTAGGCGGCCATTGAAATAAAACTCTATGGAAGAAAATATTAGATCTAGCTATATTATAAAATTAAGTTGGACTTAAAAGTACAAAATAAAAAAAATGATGTAGAGAGAAAAGTTAAAATTGTAACATTAAGTCGGAGTTTGAAATAAAAAATATGGAAATACATTATTATTTTACATCAAGATATTTAATAGGATTCTAGAAAAACTTTTTTAAACTAACAAATTATGAATTTTAAATCATTCAATAATTGTATTTCGTCTGATTTTAAAATAAGATATAAGAATATCGCATCGTTTAAGGTAGTGAATTATAATGTTTTAGTAGATAATCAAATTTTGAATTAAAGGATTATTGTAGTATAGATAAACTAATATATTTATTATTTATTCGATTATAGATCGAAATCATATGATAGTAAAGGTATAATAATATAGATACATATATCCATGTGGTCACTGGTGAACCGCTAACCCTTTTGGGCCTCAATCTGTGCGACATATCACTGTCATTTGATCATTTGTTGATGTTTACCCTCGGGCGATACAACTTTGTGTCTCTAATTTGTTTTATTTCCTCTTTTTTTATCATTTATGTCTGGAAATACTGGTAATACACTAAACGTACAAAAAATAGTTACTGAAAGACTACATTACCCAGAACTGAGGATGACGAAAGAATTTAGATATTGAATTAAAATTCGATTACTGAGTTCGGATTTCCTGACCACTATTTGTCTTTTTAAGGGGCATTATCTGTGGGTTTTTTTTTCAATATACTTAGATTGATCTACATGACAAAAAATAAATATACATAGGCATTAATTTTTGTTAAATGCCAATAGATTTTGTGAAAATGGCTTGCGAAACAGAGGTTGGGCACTTTTTCACTTGAAACACAGGTTTGGCACTTTTTCACTTGAAACACAGGTTTGGCACTTTTTCACTTGAAATTGATTAACTCGGCTTTAATCTCCCACACTGGACCTGGGGCCCGGCACCATAAAACTTGAGAATTTACTCAAGTCTGAGAATATTCTCAAATTCGCCTCCTCAGCCAATCAGATTTGAGGATTTGCCACACTTGAGTAAAATTTCTAGACTCAAGTAATTCTTAAGTTTTATGGTGCTGGACCATGATCTTATTTTCACAAAAATATATAGGAATATAAGATTTGTATGCCTGTGTATAGCCCTTTCTAATTGTAAATCACGTCCAAGTAGTAGAAGTAGAAACATTTGAAAATTTTATTGGTAAACACAAGCTCAGCTGATGCCCCTTTAAATATTTCAGACATTGTGTAAGAACAGCACTAGTCTGTCTGTTTGTATGTTATGATAAAAAGTGTTTCAAATAAAGTATGTATCAAAATTTGATAGTATGTTTTCTAGATTACTAACCAATATATTTTAGTTTTCAATGAAATAGTTATAAGGCCTTATTATTTAGTATAGCTGTTGCTAAATATGTTTCTACGAAGTATTCTTTTAGTTAACAGATTATGTGATACATTCGATTACTACAATATATGGGTCATCATCATCATCATCATCATCATCATCATCATCATCATCATCATCATCATCATCACAATAACCATAATAATTGTTATGACAATAGTAATTGTTTTAGATATTAGCTTCGGATGTTTGTGTATCTGTATTGTCTGATATTTCGATACCAGCCAAATATTTCATACTTAAATGATATTTCACTCGGATTGAACCATTTAAATCGTAATCTTTTTAAAATTTAAAATAGTCATCTTTTACACTGGGTAATCTTAGACGGATTTGGAAATACAATTAGGTTTATTATTTGGCCTTGTATGATACTAATATTTCGATACAAAATATACATCTATATTAAATTCGAGCTCAACTGCCGAAGTCTTAATGACAAAAAACGATCGTGTTGAGCAATAGTTTGGGCTTTTGGTTGTAAGACTGTAACTTTGGTATCATTAATAGTATTCAATACTTTGTTTAAATTTATTTAAAAGTTAGTTAGACTATCTATACATATTCATGGTTCACACAACATTGTTATACATATATTTTCAGTCTTGAGTTCTTATTATAATTGGTAACTGTACATCCAAAAACTTTTATACGAATGTTTGGTTTTTGTGGCATATGCCCATAGTTACTGACCTCTTAGTGTTTATGTGTTTATACCAAACTCCTTTATCTGTCAATTTATGTACATTAACATGCACGAACATATCATGTCATCATCGCCTCAAATATTTCCCACTACATCTTGTGGTTTTTATGACATACAATAAAATGACACCTTTGGTCTTGGTAAAATCTTTCGGCAGTCATGTAGAAAATGGTTTGCTATCTCTCTCAGAGAGAGAGAGAGAGAGAGAGAGAGAGAGAGAGAGAGAGAGAGAGAGAGAGAGAGAGAGAGAGAGAGAGAGAGAGAGAGAGAGAGAGAGAGAGAGAGAGAGAGAGAGAGAGAGAGAGAGAGAGAGAGAGAGAGAGAGAGAGAGAGAGAGAGAGAGAGAGAGAGAGAGAGAGAGAGAGAGAGAGAGAGAGAGAGAGAGAGTTTCTTTAGATGGGATAGTGATGTATTTTCATCTCATTACATCCAACATATCATTCCTCTATAAAAGTTCGTCCCAAATATATTCGGCTATAGCCAAGATTCAAGTACACTTTCTCAACGAAATCAAATCTAAATTTCCGAAGAAACGAAGTCATTGAACTGTGTTCTCGAACCGATAACATTTTCTGATCCCCAATAGAAAAAATATTATTTTATCGACATCGCCTTAGGGAACTTTTAAACATTTATATTTAAAAATTAACCTAAATATCACAATCGATATATATATATATATATATATATATATATATTATATATATATATATATATATATATATATATATATATATATATATATATATATATATATATAAACAAGATTATAATCAATATTGGAATGTTTAATCCATGTTATCTTCAGAAATAATCGTCAGTCTCGGTGTATATCAATGATGCCGTTATCATCAAACGTCTTGGTGTATATAAATGATACTATTACCACGTTGTCTAAAGCTGAGATAATCAATTTATTACAGTGTTTACTTTTAAAAAGATTTCAGAATTTATTGCGGATTATTTTTTCGAAGTGTATGATACCACCATCTGTTTCAAAAATCTATTTGGAACTTGAGCTCAACTGGTGAAGTTCTTAAAGACAGAAATGGTCGTCCCGGGCATTCGTTTTGCCCTTTTTTCAAAATTCTAACTTCGGTATCATGTATATAATATTTATTTTGGCGCATTCGGATATTAAATAGCATATACCTTATAATAGCATATGCTTTATTAAGTAATTAAGTAATGTACACCCAAAATGCACATTTAGGCTGGTCTAAGTCATTAATTTACGGAGGAAGCGAGAACTGTCGTGGCTCCGCAGTAAAGTTTTTAATTTGAAACCTGAAGGTCGCGAGTTCAAGCCTCGGAGGAGGCAACTGGCTATTCCTGTCCTTCGGATGAGACAGTTAAAACCGAGGTCCCTTGTCACAGTAGGTGTTGGCACGTTAAAGAACCCTGACTGTTCAATGGCCGTAAGTTCCGAACATAGGTCAAAAGTTGAAGCCCTTCACTGGTATTTGGTGACGTCTCCATATGAGTGAAAGATTCTGATGGGTTGTTGATTTAAATAAAAACAAAATTGTAATATCATTTCTATGCGGAAATGTTAATAAAACTAAAATCTATAACATGCTTTTTTACGAATGAATGACAAATCACAACAGAAGACAGTTGAGTGGTGCAAGTGTTTCACATCAGATTCCATAGTAACAATAACCTCATAGATAACGTGTTTGTCCATGCTTCAATCATTCAACCCGAAATTCCATTTTCGTCTCCGTTTCGAATTCTCGCTCTCATCTATTAGAGGCGAAAGTAGCGAAAATTTTGGCTCTGCAATATCGTGGCATCAGATAATGTTCATATTTCGCAATATAACATGCTTACATTTCCTTCAGTAAGTTTCTAAACATGTCCCAGTATGGTCACACGGAGATTTAGTACTACGAAAATGGTATTTTAAATTTCAAAACAAGAAATATTCACCAGGATCAAAGGTTATAAAATTTGCCTAATGCTAAATCCAAAACTGAAGTTTTTCTTCCGATTGGAAATGAAATCTTAACTATAACCATGTACTTGATAGGTATTGTTCGATTTACATAAGATGGCGGGGCGAAGTAACTTTTTGATCATAAGGATGATTGTACTAACATTTCGGTTATGACAAACTACACAGGGAAAACGTTTTATCCCTCACTGGATACTCTCTGATGTATGGTGACAAGTAGAAACGATTACTCTATTCAGTGTAATTTTAATGTTATGCTTTGTGACCTAAAATATAAACTCGTCCAGGACAAGAAAGGGTTCGCAAGAACCCGCCACGCCATGTTATACAGTGTGGATTTTTACTATACAGGTTGAATAAAATGAATACACTTGTACTTTGAGTGTTCTAATCTAAATTATTAAGTAATTACGTTGTTATAATCTATATTAGGAAATATCGATTTGAGATATTTGGTTACGAATATTAATATTGCCCTAATTACATTTCCCAAACTGTCAAAAACAAATATTTGAAGGACCTCACGGAAAGTTGATTTAGGTAAACTTAATAGGTTTTAACGACTGAACTATTGTGTAAGTGAACTTTTTTTGTATTTATATGCGTGACTATAAACTTCGCTCTATCAACATATTCCCTCCTATCTTCACTAAATACCTCAACATCAAAGAAATTGCCACATCCTGATATTGTGATAACATTTTATTTCGAGCGCTAAATTCCCCAAAACAAATATTAATACATAATATGACATTAATACATTATATCATTTAACAAATTTTAATCATTTATAGCAAATAAAACAATGATATATATATATAATATCGACATCCTATGGAGTAAATGTTATATAATGGGTAATATGTTACCATTCAATAATCGTCATGTAATTGACATTTACACACACACACACACACACACACACACACACACACACACACACACACACACACACACACACACGCCGATGCATACACTATCTCCAATTGGGTTTAACGATGTCTTAATATACTATATTGAATATAAATACAATGAAAATCAATAAACGTCCCTAAAGGTATTGATAAAAAAACTATTAAAGCCATTAACTTCAAATTGCAATTAGCAAATCTTATATTATTAACGTATTGATTGTTTTTTCATTATTATTATTTCTAGTATATTAATAATACTTTTTCATATAAAAACAATTCTGCTACCAATATATTACAATATATTACAGTCAGATTACGTTATAAAATAATTACAGTTTTGTACAATATATATACATGTATATATATATATATATATATATATATATATATATATATATATATATATATATATATATATATATATATATATATATATATATATATATATATATATATATATATATATATATATATATAGTATATGTGTGTTTGTTTGCGCGTGTGTGTAATTAAACATTTAGAAATAAAAGAAAAAGCATTCGATGTTGCTTTATGTAATTTTCTTACGTATCATTTAGTTCCTTCTATCATTTTGTCCATGTATGATAATCGAAGTCAACCATTGTACGCGATTATGTACTTCCCATTTGTCAAATTCACTTGTACTATTAAGTGTCCCGTCCCTGAAGTTAAGTGTCCTATTTGCTTAACATATATTGACGTAATAATGAAGAAGTACCACAGAATAATCTAAATTCGAATTCCATTGGAAGATGACAAATTGGAGAAGATGATTTTTATTTTACAGATATGTCAATTTTACAAAACCAGAAAATATGTATTAAAACATATTAGAGAAGAGTACTGTATATTTGCTTTTATTCGCAGGGGATTTAATTTTGCTATATTAGAAATATATATGAGAATTCCGCGAAATTAAATACCCGTGAATAAAATACCTTACACTTATGAAGTATCAGAAAGACATTCTTTAACCAATCTTGCGCGAAATTTAATACCCATGAATAAGATCCATTCAGAAAAACGCGAAATGTTCACCCCGTGAAATTAAACAACGATACAGTACTCTTTACAACTTCAAACTGCAATTAATAAAGCTGAAATGTGTTATCTTGGTTATTTTATGTCCATGTAATTCATCTGACATCAAACTTGGTATACCTTTTCTCAATTTCTGTATCTTTTCTATTTTATACCAAGATTTGCAAAAGTACGATGAATAAACAATTATCAAATCTTTCAAATTTTTCTTAAATCGTGATTTGTTTTGTCTAACTGAATATTGCAAATAGATGTATTACTCAGCGAGAAACAGTGAGCTTTATTGATGGCATATCGACATGCTATCAAAACATTAACGCATTTTCGTAAAATTGTGCATTTCGTATGAATTTTAGAATAATACGCTTATGATAAAAACAATAAATGCAAATAATATTGTTTTGGTACTTTTTTAGAATTTATCTAATGTATATTTCTTCATATCTTGAGCTAGAGTTCGTCATTATTCGCCTACCGGACACCTGGTCCCACCCCGTTTGGGATTCGCAATTGTTCTTCGTGTTAAGACAGTTGTTATACCTTTTTATACTTACACTCAGTATGGATTTATTTAAATGTACATATTTCGTAATATCGGTGCTTAAAGTGGCTTTTTCTTTTAGAAAATTGCAGGTATATTTATAAATCGATGACTATACGTTCCCTTATCTTTAACATAACCTATATACTTAATGTTTATTAAATATCCGACCAGTCGTAGTGATAGAAAATGCCAAAATATACATGGTACCCCATTGTCATCTAAGTGAGTGGAATAATGATCCAAATTCTAGCCATATCGTCTATATGTCCTCTAGTTGTTAAATCTGAAATCGGAAAAAATAGTGTTTTCTTTTAATCTTGTTTATATAAAAGCAAATGATCCAAGAAACAGTATACGCATATATTGAACGTTGAACATATGCAGACCGCTTGGAAATTCAGATGTGGGATCAGGTGCAATTAGATAGGAGTAAACATCCACTTTCAATCAGTCATGTCTGCCATATTTATATAAAATAAGCGTGGACTAAATCTTCGTTACTTAAATCTGCACAAAAACATTTCGTCATCTAATTACAAGTAAAACACATTAAAATTGATCAAAGTGAATACAAGGGGAGAATTAATCGATGAAATCATGCAGAAATGATGAAACTTTTCTTCACCTAATTACAAGTAAAACACATTGAATGAATCTATCAAGGGGATATAATCGATGAAATCATGCAAAAAAGAATAAAAATGACAAAGACTGAAAATACCTCAAAAACGCATACAAAATTAATATTCCGATTTCTATGAAAAATACAAACTTGAATCATACATCCATGTATATCACTCAAAAACAATCCGTTTTTTTCAATTCATGCAGAGGTTCTGGAGAAGAAGATTTGTTAAGAGTGGTACCTTCTGGGAGTTATTCTGACCCTCCTGGATCCACCCCTGGGCCTATCTGGCTGAAAACTATAAACTCGATAGAGGATATTGAGTACTTGCTTCCTGTCAAGTTTCGTAATAATTTCTACCGTTGTTTCAGAGAAGAAGTCGAAAATATGAAACGTGTACGGACAGACGGACAACGGACGGGGAGTGATCACAATAGCTCACATGAACTTTCGGCTCAGGTGAGCTAAAACCGTTAGATGAGACATGTATTCATAAACATGTTTATGTTAAATGTATTGATATAGTCTTAGCATAAACACTCACTAAACACGGCATGTTAACGTTTCAATAAATACTGTCAAATACATTTTCAATAATTAATTATCACCGGGTTCACCAGGTATCTCTGGTGACATCGAATAATTAAAATTAAGGTGGCATACCTTGATAAATAACATTTAAACTACTTGTCTCATAACATATTTGGTGGATTGTCCGTGCTCACATTTAACGGAATAGGAATAAATAGCTAAATGAATAAATAATTAGACAAGACAAAGACCTTTGCCAATGTCATGTCACCGGGGACAGGGAAGCACATATTTGCTGAACAATCAATCCTCTTTTCACATTTGAAATAATAGTGAAACAGATCGATAAGTGATTTTTAGACCACTGATTCTCTATATTTGAAGGTTGTACACATTTACACTGATATATGAAGTTAATTTGAACCTTCTTCTCCGGAAGCGTTGAAATGTTTAAGATTTTACATCTATAAAGATATAAATAAATGTATGTTTACATTCTTTTCTAGATGAGTAAAATATAGACATATTATAGCTTTGAAAAATGAAATATTCAGTTAAAACACTATTACTATATATGGATTATAACTATTCAGTTTTTATATCTAAGGGAACTCCAACAACGACCTGGTATCACATTATTACACGACGGTAAAGAAATGTCTCTCATAGTGCAATGTTCTCAGATTAGAAATGTGATTGCTATATTTCAAGAAATTTGGGAAGTCGTGATCCCTTATTAACAGTAAGGGATCACAGACAGTTGTCGCTGTGATACCGAAGTTGGTATAAAGTCAAAACTTTAGTATTGACTTTGAACAGCCTGTAGTACTTTGTAAATGCAGACAAATAATATGATATGTCTATAAAGGTCACTCAAGGGAACAGACAAAGGTAGCCATTATAGGCATGCGACCTTTAAAATGGGGTTTATTCATTTCAATGTTTTAACAAAGGTTGTGTTGGAATGACCTTATAGCCAGGTGCCATTTATATTGAGGTGGCCTTTAATGCAAGTTTGACTGTATTTCTTTTTCTTTTTGATTATGTTTTTGTAGTCGGTGTTGTACTCTACATTCCGCATTTCATCAGTCACATGGTTACTCCCAGTGTTTTATTGGGGGAGGAGAGTGCCCGGATACAATGCACATGGTAAGGGACCAGAGTTCGCCAACAAGTAAACTGGCACATTTTCTCACAAAATCATATTTGTTTCCATCGCGATGCGAACCCGCTCTGGCTATAATAAGAGACTTAATGGTTAAAAGCGCGATGCTCTAACCACTGGGCCACGTAAGCTGCATATGCAAATTTAGTCCGTCCTTTACTGAATAAATAAGTATTTTTGGATGTGATCATGTTCGATTATGTATCCGTAATAAGCCCAACGCATTTAAAATTGATAATTAATTGGACTACATGATATAAAATTTCCTTCATGAACTATGTAAACATTTTTTTTTTTCAAATTTGACAAGTACATCTACTGATACCATCAGTGCGTCCTACTGAATCCATTTTCCAATATGGCCGACTCGCCTCGCCTAGACAAAACTAGGTCTTGCGTTGACTGTTGACTGCTATGCGGAAAATCATTGCGCGTCTAATTTTAATTCCCTGTTGACTTTATGTAAAACTAATACACTGAATTCCAGTCTGTTTATGAGTTATTCTTGAATTGTAATATCAAATTATTAAGACTCAAGTAACCGTCAGCTCCATTCATTGGTTAAAGAGAAATATGAACAAATCATTCCTACTAATATCTCGAAAATATTTATGCATATAACCATGAATTCCTATATAATTCATGAAAATTGAAACATCAATATTAACTTTTTTTTTTCAATAAAAGGACGGATATCAGCATTTCATTTGAAACTTTTTTGTATATCTAAATTAATTTTACTCACCTCTACGTGTTTTACAGGTGAATTCAAACACTTCTTATATCTTAAGATGATGTTGACGGTAAATGTTGTGCAGTTGTAGAAGGCGATATGGTTGTTGAGGTGACTGCGGCTGTTGTCGACACAGTTGTTGTGGGAAAGGAATTAGGAGTAGGCATTGTAGTCGTCGAAGAATATGCTGGCGTTGTTGTAGTCAATGAATTTGTTGATAAAGTAGATATTGACGATGTCGTTCTAGGGATACTACCTGAAGGAGGGCTGGTAGGCGAGGTTAATGGAGAACTGGTAGGCAAAGTTGACGGAGAACTGGGCGGCAAAGTTGATGGAGAACTGGTAGTTGTTGTTAGAATTGACCTCGTAGTTGTTGTTAGAATTGACCTCGTAGTTGTTGGAACTGATCTTGTAGTTGTTGTTAGAATTGACCTCGTAGTTGTTGTTGGAACTGATGATGTAGTTGTTGTTGGAACTGATGATGTAGTTGTTGTTGGAACTGATGTTGTAGTTGTCGGAAATGATGTTGTAGTTGTCGGAACTGATGTTGTAGTTGTTGTTGGAATTGATGTTGTGTTGTCGGAACTGATGTAGCTGTTGTTGGAATTGATGTTATAGTAGATGTTGGAACTGATGTCGTAGTTGTTACTGGAACTAATGTTGTAGATGTTGCTGGAACTAACGTTGTAGATGTTGTTGTAACTGATGTTGTAGTTGTTGTTGGACTTTATGTAGTTGTTATTGGAATTGATGTTATAGTAGATGTTGGAACTGATGTCGTAGTTGTTGCTGGAACTAATGTTGTAGTTGTTGCTGGAACTAACGTTGTAGATGTTGTTGTAACTGATGTTGTAGTTGTTGTTGGATATGATGTAGTTAATGTTGACAATCAGGTTTATGTTGTAGTAGTTGTTGGAAGTGATGTAGTCGTTGATGGAATTGATGTTATAGTTGATATTGAAACCGTTGATGTAATGGGTGGTAATGACATTGTAGGTGTTTGCACTGCCGTTGTAGTTGTTGGTGATGATATTTATGATGTAGTTGTTGGTATTGCCGTTGTAGTTGTGTTGGTATTGATGTTGAAGTTGTTGGCTTTGACGTTGTAGTTGTTTGTATTCATGTTGTAGTGCTTGGTATTGATGTTGAAGTTGTTGATACTGACGATGTAGTTGTTGGTACTGACGTTGTAGTTGTTGGTAATGACGTTGTACTTGATGGTACTGAATTTGTAGTTGTTGGAAATGATGTTGTAGTTGTTGGAATTGATGTTGTTGTTGTTGGTATTGCCGTTGTAGTTGTCGGTATTGATGATGTTGTTGGTACTGTAGTTGTAGTTATTGGTATTGATGTTGTTGTTGTTGGTATTGCCGTTGTAGTTGTTGGTATTGATGATGTTGTTGTTGGTATTGCTGTTGTAGTTGTTGGTATTGAGGATGAGGTTGTTGGTACTGAAGTTGTCGTTGTTGGAATTGATGTTGTTGTTGGTATTGATGTGGTCGTTGTTGGTATTGACGTTGTAGTTGTAGGTATTGATGTTGTAGTTACTGGTACTGACGTTGTGGTTGTTGGTACTGACGTTGTAGATGTTGGTATTGATGTTGTAGTTGTTGGTATTGACATTGTAGTTGTTGGTCCTGACGTTGTAGTTGTTGGAATTGATGTTGTTGTTGTTGGTATTGCCGTTGTAGTTGTTGGTATTGATGATGTTGTTGTTGGTAATGCCGTTGTACTTGTTGGTATTGACGTTGTAGAGGTTGGAATTGATGTTGTTGGTATAAACGTTGTAGTTGTTGGTATTGACGTTGAAGTTGTTGGTACTGACGTTGTAGTTGTCGGTATTGACGTTGTAGTTGCTGGAATTGCCGTTGTAGTTGCTGGTACTGAAGTTGTCGTTGTTGGAATTGATGTTGTTGATGGTATTGATGTTGTAGTTGTTGGTATTGATGTAGTTGTTGTTGGTATAGACGTTGGAGTTGTTGGAATTGATGTTGTAGTTGTTGGTATTGACGTTGTAGTGGTTGGTCCTGATGTTGTAGTTGTTGGAATTGATGTTGTAGTTGTTGGTATTGATGATGTTGTTGTTGGTATTGCCGTTGTAGTGGTTGGAATTGATGTTGCTGTCGTTGTTGGTATAAACGTTGTAGTTGTTGGTATTGACATTGAGGTTGTTGCTACTGAAGTTGTCGTTGTTGGAATCGATGTTGTTGTTGGTACTGAAGTTGTACTTGTTGGTATTGAAGTGGTTGTTGATGGTATTGACGTTGTAGTTGTAGGTATTGATGTTGTAGTTACTGGTACTGACGTTGTAGTTGTTGGTACTGACGTTGTAGTTGTTGGATTTGATGTTGTAGTTGTTGGTATTGATGATGTTGTTGTTGGTATTGACGTGGTCGTTGTTGGTATTGACGTTGTAGTTGTAGGTATTGATGTTGTAGTTACTGGTACTGACGTTGTAGTTGTTGGTACAGACGTTGTAGTTGTTGGAATTGATGTTGTAGCTGATGGTATTGATGTTGTGGTTGTTGGTACTGATGTTGTACTTGTTGGTATTGACGTGGTCGTTGTTGGTATTGACGTTGTAGTTGTAGGTATTGGTGTTGTAGTTACTGGTACTGACGTTGTAGTTGTTGGTACTGACGTTGTAGTTGTTGGAATTGATGTTGTAGTTGTTGGTATTGATGATGTTGTTGTTGGTATTGACGTGGTCGTTGTTGATATTGACGTTGTAGTTGTAGGTATTGATGTTGTAGTTACTGGTACTGACGTTGTAGTTGTTGGTACAGACGTTGTAGTTGTTGGAATTGATGTTGTAGCTGATGATATTGATGATGTTGTTGTTGGTATTGACGTGGTCGTTGTTGGTATTGACGTTGTAGTTGTAGGTATTGATGTTGTAGTTACTGGTACTGACGTTGTAGTTGTTGGTACAGACGTTGTAGTTGTTGGAATTGATGTTGTAGCTGATGGTATTGATGTTGTGGTTGTTGGTACTGCCGTTGTAGTTGTTGTAACTGACGTTGTAGATGTTGGTATTGACGTTGTAGTTGTAGGTATTGGTGTTGTAGTAGTTGGTAATTGACGTTGTAGTTGTTTGTACTGACGTTGTAGTTGTTGATGAATTGATGTAGTTGTAGTTGTTGGTATTGATGATGTTGCTGTTGGTATTGACGTTGTCGTTGTTGATATTGACGTTGTAGTTGTAGGTATTGATGTTGTAGTTACTGGTACTGACGTTGTAGTTGTTGGTACAGACGTTGTAGTTGTTGGAATTGCTGTTGTTGTCGGTGATGGTATTGATGTTGTGGTTGTTGGTACTTGTTGTATGTAGTGTTGTTGTTGGTAACTGACGTTGTAGATGTTGGTAATTGACGTTGTAGTTGTTGGTCCTGACGATGTAGTAGTTGGAATGATGTTGTTGTTGTTGGTATTGCTGTTGTAGTTGTCGGTATTGATGATGTTGTTGGTATTGTAGTTGTAGTTGTTGGAAGTGATGTTGTAGCTGTTGGTATTGATGTTGTGGTTGTTGGTACTGCCGTTGTAGTTGTTGGAATTGACGTTGTAGTTGCTGGTCCTGACGATGTAGTAGTTGTAATTGATGTTGTTGTTGTTGGTATTGCTGTTGTAGTTGTCGGTATTGATGATGTTGTTGGTATTGTAGTTGTAGTTGTTGGTATTGATGTTGTTGTTGTTGGTATTGCCGTTGTAGTTGCTGGTACTGAAGTTGTCGTTGTTGGAATCGATGTTGTTGTTGGTATTGATGTTGTAGTTGTTGGTATTGATGTAGTTGTTGTTGGTATAGACGTTGGAGTTGTTGGAATTGATGTTGTAGTTGTTGGTATTGACGTTGTAGTGGTTGGTCCTGACGTTGTAGTTGTTGGAATTGATGTTGTAGTTGTTGGTATTGACGAAGTTGTTGTTGGTATTGCCGTTGTAGTTGTTGGTATTGATGATGTTGTTGTTGGAATTGCCGTTGTAGTTGTTGGTATTGACGTTGTAGTGGTTGAAATTGATGTTGCTGTCGTTGTTGGTATAAACGTTGTAGTTGTTGGTATTGACGTTGAAGTTGTTGCTACTGAAGTTGTCGTTGTTGGAATCGATGTTGTTGTTGGTACTGATGTTGTACTTGTTGGTATTGACGTGGTCGTTGTTGGTATTGACGTTGTAGTTGTAGGTATTGATGTTGTAGTTACTGGTACTGACGTTGTAGTTGTTGGTACTGACGTTGTAGTTGTTGGAATTGATGTTGTTGCTGTTGGTGATGATGTTGTGTTGGTTGTTGAAGTTGTACTGGTATAGACGTTGTAGTTGTTGTAACTGACGTTGTAGATGTTGGTATTGACGTTGTAGTTGTTGGTCCTGACAATGTAGTAGTTGGAATTGATGTTGTTGTTGTTGGTATTGCTGTTGTAGTTGTCGGTATTGATGATGTTGTTGGTATTGTAGTTGTAGTTGTTGGAATTGATGTTGTAGCTGTTGGTATTGATGTTGTGGTTGTTGGTACTGGATGTTTGTAGTTGTTGGAATTGACGTTGTAGTTGTTGGTCCTGACGATGTAGTAGTTGTTATCGATGTTGTTGTTGTTGGTATTGCTGTTGTTGTTGTAGTTGTCGGTATTGATGATGTTGTTGGTATTGTAGTTGTAGTTGTTGGTATTGATGTTGTTGTTGTTGGTATTGCCGTTGTAGTTGCTGGTACTGAAGTTGTCGTTGTTGGAATCGATGTTGTTGTTGGTATTGATGTTGTAGTTGTTGGTATTGATGTTTGTTGTTGTTGGTATAGACGTTGGAGTTGTTGGAATTGATGTTGTAGTTGTTGGTATTGACGTTGTAGTGGTTGGTCCTGACGTTGTAGTTGTTGGAATTGATGTTGAAGTTGTTGGTATTGATGAAGTTGTTGTTGGTATTGCTGTTGTAGTTGTTGGTATTGACGTTGTAGTGGTTGAAAGTGATGTTGCTGTCGTTGTTGGTATAAACGTTGTAGTTGTTGGTATTGACGTTGAAGTTGTTGCTACTGAAGTTGTTGTTGTTGGAATCGATGTTGTTGTTGGTACTGATGTTGTACTTGTTGGTATTGACGTGGTCGTTGTTGGTATTGACGTTGTAGTTGTAGGTATTGATGTTGTAGTTACTGGTACTGACGTTGTAGTTGTTGGTACTGACGTTGTAGTTGTTGGAATTGATGTTGTAGCTGTTGGTATTGATGTTGTGGTTGTTGGTACTGCCGTTGTAGTTGTTGGAACTGACGTTGTAGATGTTGGTATTGACGTTGTAGTTGTTGGTCCTGACGATGTAGTAGTTGGAATTGATGTTGTTGTTGTTGGTATTGCTGTTGTAGTTGTCGGTATTGATGATGTTGTTGGTATTGTAGTTGTAGTTGATGGTATTGATGTTATTGTTGTTGGTATTGCCGTTGTAGTTGGTGGTACTGAAGTTGTCGTTGTCGGTATTGATGATGTTGTTGGTATTGTAGTTGTAGTTGTTGGTATTGATGTTGTAGTTGTTGGTATTGATGTAGTTGTTGTTGGTATAGACGTTGGAGTTGTTGGAATTGATGTTGTAGTTGTTGGTATTGACGTTGTAGTGGTTGGTTCTGACGTTGTAGTTTGTTGGAATTGATGTTGTAGTTGTTGGTATTGATGAAGTTGTTGTTGGTATTGCCGTTGTAGTTGGTGGTATTGATGATGTTGTTGTTGGTATTGCCGTTGTAGTTGTTGGTATTGACGTTGTAGTTGCTGGTACTGAAGTTGTAGTTGTTGGAATCGATGTTGTTGTTGGTATTGATGTTGTAGTTGTTGGTATTGATGTAGTTGTTGTTGGTATCGACGTTGGAGTTGTTGGAATTGATGTTGTAGTTGTTGGTATTGACGTTGTAGTGGTTGGTCCTGACGTTGTAGCTGTTGGAATTGATGTTGTAGTTGTTGGTATTGATGAAGTTGTTGTTGGTATTACCGTTGTAGTTGTTGGTATTGACGTTGTAGTGGTTGAAATTGATGTTGCTGTCGTTGTTGGTATAAAGGTTGTAGTTGTTGGTATTGACGTAAAAGTTGTTGCTACTAAAGTTGTCGTTGTTGGAATCGATGTTGTTGTTGGTACTGATGTTGTACTTGTTGTTATTGACGTGGTCGTTGTTGGTATTGAGGTTGTAGTTGTAGGCATTGATGTTGAAGTTACTGGTACTGACGTTGTAGTTGTTGGTATTGACGTTGTAATTGTTGGAACTGACGTTGTAGATGTTGGTATTGACGTTGTAGTTGTTGGTCCTGACGATGTAGTTGTTGGAATTGATGTTGTTGGTATTGCTGTTGTAGTTGTTGGTCCTGACGATGTAGTTGTTGGAATTGATGTTGTTGTTGTTGGTATTGCTGTTGTAGTTGTAGGTATTGATGATGTTGTTGGTATTGTAGTTGTATTTGTGGGAATCGATGTTGTTGTTGGTACTGATGTTGTAGTTGTTGGTATTGACGTGGCCGTTGTTGGTATTGACGTTGTAGTTGTAGGTATTGACGTTGTAGTGGTTGGAATTTGTGTAGTTGTTGTTGGTATAGACGACGTTGGAGTTGTTGGAATTGATGTTGTAGTTGTTGGTATTGACGTTGTAGTGGTTGGTTCTGACGTTGTAGTTGTTGGAATTGATGTTGTAGTTGTTGGTATTGATGAAGTTGTTGTTGGTATTGCCGTTGTAGTTGTTGGTATTGATGATGTTGTTGTTGGTATTGCCGTTGTAGTTGTTGGTATTGACGTTGTAGTGGTTGGAATTGATGTTGCTGTCGTTGTTGGTATAAACGTTGTTGTTGTTGGTATTGACGTTGAGGTTGTTGCTACTGAAGTTGTCGTTGTTGGAATCGATGTTGTTGTTGGTACTGATGTTGTACTTGTTGGTATTGACGTGGTCGATGCTGGTATTGACGTTGTAGTTGTAGGTATTGATGTTGTAGTAACTGGTACTGACGTTGTAGATGTTGGTATTGACGTTGCAGTTGTTGATCCTGACGATGTAGTAGTTGGAATTGATGTTGTTGTTGTTGGTATTGCTGTTGTAGTTGTCGGTATTGATGATGTTGTTGGTATTGTAGTTGTAGTTGATGGTATTGATGTTATTGTTGTTGGTATTGCCGTTGTAGTTGCTGGTACTGAAGTTGTCGTTGTTGGAATCGATGTTGTTGTTGGTATTGATGTTGTAGTTGTTGGTATTGATGTTGTAGTTGTTGGTATTGATGTAGTTGTTGTTGGTATAGACGTTGGAGTTGTTGGAATTGATGTTGCTGTCGTTGTTGGTATAAATGACGTTGTTGTAGTATGTTGGTTGTTGCTACTGACGTTGTAGTTGTTGGAATTGATGTTGTTGTTGGTATTGATGAAGTTGTTGTTGGTATTGCCGTGGTCGTTGTTGATATTGATGATGTTGTTGTTGGTATTGCCGTTGTAGTTGTTGGTATTGACGTTGTAGATGTTGGTTTGACGTTTGATGTTGCTGTCGATGTGTTAGTATAAACGTTGTTGTTGTTGTTGGTATTGACGTTGAAGATGTTGTTGGTATTGTAGTTGTAGTTGATTGGTATCGATGTTGCTGTTGGTACTTGATGTTGTACTTGTTGGTATTGACGTTGTTGGAATCGTGTGTTGTTGGTATTGACGTTGTAGTTGTAGGTATTGATGTTGAAGTTACTGGCACTTAGACGTTGGAATTGATGTTGTAGTTGTTGATATTGACGTTGTAGTTGTTGGTCCTTGATGTTGTAGCTGTTGGAATTGATGTTGTGGTTGTTGGTACTGATGTTGTAGTTGTTGGAACTGCCGTTGTAGTTGTTGGAATTGATGTTGTTGTTGTTGGTATTGCTGTTGTAGTTGTTGTATTGACGATGTAGTCGTTGGAATTGATGTTGCTGTTGTTGTTGGTATTGCTGTTGTAGTTGTTGGTATTGATGATGTTGTAGGTATTGTAGTTGTAGTTGTTGGAATCGATGTTGTTGTTGGTACTGATGTTGTAGTTGTTGGTATTGACGTGGTCGTTGTTGGTATTGACGTTGTAGTTGTAGGTATTGATGTTGAAGTTACTGGCACTGACGTTGTAGTTGTTGATATTGACGTTGTAGTTGTTGGAATTGATGTTGTAGCTGTTGGTATTGATGTTGTGGTTGTAGGTACTGACGTTGTAGTTGTTAGAACTGACGTTGTAGTTGTTGGAATTGATGTTGTTGTTGTTGGTATTGCTGTTGTAGTTGTTGGTCCTGACGATGTAGTCGTTGGAATTGATGTTGTTGTTGTTGGTATTGCTGTTGTAGTTGTTGGTATTGATGATGTTGTAGGTATTGTAGTTGTAGTTGTTGGAATCGATGTTGTTGTTGGTACTGATGTTGTAGTTGTTGGTATTGACGTGGCCGTTGTTGGTATTGACGTTGTAGTTGTAGGTATTGACGTTGTAGTAGTTGGAATTTGTGTAGTTGTTGTTGGTATAGACGTTGTAGTGGTTGGTCCTGACGTTGTAATTGTTGGTATTGATGTCGTCGTTGTTGGTATTGACGTTGTAGTTGTAGGTATTGATGTTGTAGTTAGTGGTACTGACGTTGTAGTTGTTGGTACTGACGTTGTAGATGTTGGTATTGATGTTGCAGTTGTTGGTATTGACGTTGTAGTTGTTGGTCCTGACGTTGTAGTTGTTGGAATTGATGTTGTTGTTGTTGGTATTGCCGTTGTAGTTGTTGGTATTGATGATGTTGTTGTTGGTATTGCTGTTGTAGTTGTTGGTATTGACGTTGTAGTTGTCGGTATTGATGTTGTTGTTGTTGGCGTCGTGATGGTTGGTGCGGATGTTGTCGTGGTAGGCACGAATGTTGTCGTGATAGGTACGGACGTTGGCACTGACGTTGCAGTGGTTGGTACTGATGTTGTATTTGTTAGGGTTGAGGTTGTAGCTGATGAAGGGGTTGGTATTGACGTCGTAGTGGTTGGTACGGACGTTGTCGTAGTTGGTACTGACGTTGTAGTGGTTGGTATTGACGTTGTAGTTGTTGAGATTGACGTTGTAGTGGTTGGAATTGACGTTGTAGTGGTTGGTATTGACGTTGTAGTTGTTGAGATTGACGTTGTAGTGGTTGGTATTGATGTTGTAGTTGTTAGTATTGACGCTGTTGTAGTGGTTGGTGCTGATGTTGTTGTGGTTGGTAATGACGCTGCAGTGGTTGTTATTGTCGGTGATGTTGTAAATGTTGTAGTATATGGCATTGACGAAGTTGTCGTGGTTGGCATTGGCGTTGTGGTTGTTCCTGACGTTGTAGTTGTTGATGTAGTGATCGTTGTTGTTGTTGTTGCTGTTGTTGACGCCATGGTAGTAGTTTGTGATACCTCTTCATTCGGGCCTGGAAGAGTAAGAACAAGTGTATCAAAGCCTTAATCTGTGAATCATGAAAAAAGGGGTGTTATCAACTTCATATTGTAGATGGTGCCAATAGCATTGATTGTTGAATCTAGTTTTAGATACAATGACCAAAGACAAAATTATGTACGGTGTTTATGTTATATGAATATAAATTTCGTGAGAGGGTGGTAGAGAAAATACATGAATGTTATATTTATTATATTATACCAATCCGCTGTATTGAAGCATATAATACAGTTTTTATCAAACCTGTTTATTCAACTGGTCTGGCGAAAATGTCGAGGGATTAAACATATATGAATTACCATTTGCACCAGAGAATTAGCGGCGGATGGTGGTATCCAGGTTTTGGTGTTACCACGGGGGGATTTATATGGGAGGAAATTTGTTCTTCAAGAAATAGTTGCGGTATGCGAGTTTGGTGTTATAACGAGGCGATATATCGGGAGAAAACTGTATCTAACTTAATATAGGCGAAATTAAAATGTCAAAATTCTAAAAAGGAATGAATATTGAAATACTATAAAAAAAAGTCTATTGGGGACTGTCCGAGTCTGTTATCAGCAAATCCTAAAAAGATGTTCGAAAGGATCTTGACTTGGGTCGCATATATATACATCCACACAGAGCCCATGATTCAAACCAAGCAGTGAAAACTTGTCAGCTCACCTCTATCGTTATAGATTTTATTTGATTCTTTTACGCCCCATAACAATTTTTCAGTTATATTGTGGCGGCCAGTTTTTAATGGTGGAGAGAACCTGGTTACAGTGTACTCGGGAAGAGACCATAGGATATTGAGAAGATATGATGATGGTTAATTATCTACAGCAAAGTTACACCATCTATGGATAGTAGGCTTACGAATATATGAAACTACAAAATTTGGGGAATCTATCAAATCGGGAGGATCAATATTAACTGTTCATTCTTAGCTTAATGTTTATTAATTTTTTTTCTTACTTTTTACACCAATTCAATATGTACCCAGGTAGAGATCATCAGCCTTCTGCAAGAAAACTGGCAAATTTTCTCATGAGGTCAGCTTAGGTTTCTAGCGGCATTAGAACCCACGCTGACTAGAGATAAGAGACTGCATGATTAGAATTGCAATGCACTCTCCCAGCTTCAGAACAATGCTCATATTAACAAATCTAGTCAACAGAACTGCCAGTAGCATTTTTTCATATTCTCTTGCACCATCAAACTCTAATATTTCACCGTAATTTGAAAATAAATACATGAAGATAATTAGTCAAGGGTAATGAAGTTTTTGGCATTGTATATACCATTTGCATATTAAGAAAAAAAACTTCATTGTGTGTGGTACCAAGACTTAAAAAGTACGAACGGACTTTGTGAATTTATGTCAAATAAAAATCAACTGTTGACCTTTTCACCAACTTGATAGGTTTCCACGGAACGTTTGCGACGGGTGTAGCACTAACCAGGGACGCTGACTCCTACCCGATAACTGGTCCCAACACGTTTGGGATTCATGTTGACACCGTTATTATATACAATAAGTCATATTCTAATGGACTTGGAGTTTTAAAAAATATCCAGTGATACTTTTTTTTTTATCAATTTTACTCTTATAGCTGTACAGGTCAGGGACAATTACACCGGGGTCTTAATATCAAATTATGTTAAGGTGTTTAGCTTCTTACATTCCATATAAATGAAAAGTGCAAATTTGTGTTTTATATGAAAGAAAATTTATATTTCATCAACTTAAGCCGAATCAAAGCATAGGTAGATGACTTAGATATTTTTATACGGCCCTTCATAAGAAAGGGGGGTGGGTGGGTGTGGGGTAAATCTGATCTTCTTGGCAAAAATCAGCTTTAAATGGGTAAGGTATTTTAAACAAATAAAAACATTGCAAAAGTTATAATACTTTGTAAATTTTTAGATGTGATTGTAGTCAACTCCAAAAATAGAAAAAAATATATTTACCCCAAAAAATTATTATTGTAATTTCATAGGATATTGTAGGACATACAGAAAATTTCAATAAATAACATGAGGGTGGACAGATAATCTGAAAAATTCTGTCTAGCAGAAATAATCAAAAAGTTATTTTTTTCATCTCATTTCGTACATATAATAAAAACAGCTTTCAAAATATATGAATAAAAAGGGTATGTACATGACTTAGATTTAAAGATATATCAGCTTGAAGTTCCTCTGACCATATTCTTTCAGTATCCCTTGAAAGTTGACATACAACGAAGAAAGAAAAAATCTGTTATGAATTTTTTATTACTATTCTATATTTTGTTGTATGATGACAATGCATATGCAAATTGTATAAAAATAAAAAATGTTTGCAATATTTGTCAGGCTTGAAGAGCCACATGACCTTTTGCACTTAACATCATGAACTCAGTAAAATGGAACACACACACACACACACACACACACACACACACATACACACACACACACATATATATATATATATATATATATATATATATATATATATATATATATATATATATGTTAGATGATTTCATGATTTAAATGTAACGTCAATTTTCTAATATTCAGAATTTGAAAAACTTGTTGTCTTAATCTCAATATGAGACTAAGAAAAATAGGGTCAAAGATCAAATTTAGGAGTTTCACTTATATATATCAGACCCCTCCCCAAATTATATCTTATGTGTTCACCTAATAAAATTGCTCCTTTATGAATTTGAAATGTAAGCATTGATTTTGAAATTATATCTCCAATACTTGTATTCCTTGCAAATGATGTTCTGTATAGTTGTTAAATTTCGTGGAGAGAAAATTTCGCGTTTTTCTGAAAGGAACTTATTCACTGGTATCTAATTTCGCTCAAGATTAGTTAGGAATTGTCTTTCTGATACTTCATAAGTGTAAAGTATTATATTCACGGGTATTTAATTTCGCGACATTTTCTTTGACCGTGAATATAGCGAAATTAAATTCCCGCTAATAAAAGCAACTATACAGTAATACTAAAGAATGGCAGGGATATTACTATGTTTCCTTTTGAATTGGAGGGTATTTAATATATCCTTTATGTACTTTTCATGAATGTCAGTAAAATAACACCCGATTCATTAGGTGATGTCAATATGTAAAAGTAATGTCAATTTTCTAATTTCTAATGATGTAATACTAAAGAAAGGCAGGGATATTACTGTTCTTCCTTTTGAATTGCAGGGTGTTTATTGTGAACTCTGTGTACTTAAGTTCATGAGTATCAGTGAAATAGCACCCATGTTTATTACGTGAATCAATATGTAAAAGTAATGTCAATTCTTTTAATATCCAGCCTTTAAACAGCTTATCTTAATTTTCAAGAGACTAAGAAAATATAGGGTAATAGCTCAAATTTTCACCTAATTGTATCACCCCCTCCCAAATTTTAGTGTTTAACATCTATCGGTACATAATGTACACATTTCCAAAGTTGTTTATTTATGAGTGTTAAATGTTAACATTGATTTGAACATTATATCCAAAATACCTGCTCTTCATGCAATAGTTAAACATTGTAGAGTTTACTGTGTTTCCCGGTAAAATGGATTGACCTTTATGCACTTAAGTTCATGACTTGGAGTAAAATCGCACCCAAATATACATATAAGGAAATATCACGATGTAAAAGTCATGTCAATTTTCTAAAAGCCACATCTAATTAGCCTTTTTGTATTGATTTTCATGAGACCAAGAAAATATAGGATTATAGTTATAATTCACGACAATTGTCCTTATTTCCAAATATAACTCAAGTGAACGCATCGGTTAAATTTACATTCATTACCATTATACCAACTTCAGAACTAATTTTTGCATTATTTACACCATTAAAGAATGTGTACTTTTACTATAAATTATACATTTCTGTGTAAAACTTATGAAATGTTCTTGAAGAGGGTAAACAAATTTTAAGAATAGTATTATCCTATCACATGATGTATCTTCATAGGATACTCTTCAAGTCCACAGTACTGTGAAACATATATATATATATATATATATAGGGGCCACACAAGGGACCAGAACATATTGACCTTTATGTGCAGGTAACCCTTATACACAGCTTCAATTTAGTTGAAGTATGCAGTCAAGGGATTTGAAAAAACTTGCTTTTATACACAGGTAATCCTTATATAGAGGTGGCCGCTATAGCAAGTTTTACTGTATATGAGCTTGAAAAACGAGGTTAATCTGAAGGTGACAAATCAGGTTGTTTTAAAAATGTTGACAGTCACATGAAGAAGCTGAAGCAATAACTGCTGGTAGTTATACATATTCTTGAAGCAAAATGTGTCAACTTGGAGTTTGTCCTCTGATTTCCCTCGATGTTTCCTATCTGTGTTGACTGGTCATGCTGGTTCTTCTATTTGATCCACATGTCCATACTTTTCAATCGCAGAACACTCACCCCATTTCCTTACCCACAAACGTCATCTGTGTTATTTAGGCATTCTTTTGGTTATAGAAAATGTTTGTGGTCAATCATTTTGAGAAACTCTCTATTGTCCGACGTGTTCTAAAGTTTATTGTTGGTAGGAGGCGGCTACCCATAGGTGTTCAGCATAGTAAGTCTTTTTCGTTTGGTACCACCTCTGGCATGTGCCTTTGCTACAATAAAATTACAATTTTGATAATAGTTAGAAAAATAAATGTATGTACACATTTTTCCTACACCTATATGCATCATCTAATATGTGTTAAGGATGTAATGATACATGTACCTGTAAATATCGTCTTTTTTAAGTGGCTTCTAATAAATATTTTACTTCAGCCTAAACAACATCAGGTACCCAGTGAGAGTTATTTGCCATGCCATGCCTATCTTGAGTCTGGGCCTTGGTTTTAGGTCTCAAAAGAGAAACTTGTGACTTTCACTTTGTATGCAGTGTGCTTCACGAAATAAAAGTCAATTTTTTAAAGTGTTTGGTAAAACCCCATACTGAGAATCAAACTAATGACCTTACGCTTTCAGTTGAGTGTTCTTCATTGTACCACTGGACTATAACAGTCGTAAATCTCAAATAAGTGTTACCTTGATGCTTATGTAATATATGGTGAAGTATTGATATAAGTAGGGACACTAAAGTTTGACATGATGTTTTTCCTTATGTTATAAAGAGATACTTGTAGTTTATACATTGGTGTACAACTTTTATAGTCTGATAAGAAATCTTAGTATGGAAAAACTTAATATACCTGCAAAGGGAAGTTTGTGGGAACTTACTTAACACGTTTTGATGTTAATAATCCTTATAAGACTGGGTACCAGGGGCCAGAAGCCCTCAACACCTCCCTCCCAAACCTGTGGATCTAATAAATAAATAATAATAAAGCACTGACCATTTGACTTTTCATAAAATGAGAAGTTGCTATTCATACTACATAGCCCAGCGGGGCACGAACCTGCGACGAGCAGATGTGAGAGGCTTCATGGGTTAATCGCTATGTTCAGTCTATAATCACTTAGTCACAGAGGCCCCTGACTTATGTGACGTGGCTATTGAAAATAAAACAGAATTACACAAGTGTCGTATAAATAATGAAATGTGTACAGTACACATCTGCATATTACATACATCTCTCATTTGCGCAAACGCTTTGACCCCACGAATCTATGAAAAGCCACAATTTTTATAATTAGTTTAATAATAACTGCACAGTGACCATCTGAATTGGTAATTTGTAATAACTGTATTTTTAGACAAAAGTGATTTATTGAACGGTTTTGTAAGATAAAATTAAAAAGTCCCAGAATAAAATCTCACATCTACTCAATCCCCTCGATCATAAGTGTATCGTACCTTTATGTCTTGAAGTGAAGATTTCTTTTGAATTGGACAAATGGACGGCACACCTCGTATCATCAATTCTTTCCGTAAAGATGCCTAGATCAAGGAGTATTTGTCCTTCTCTTAATTCCAATATCGGCCTCTGTCCACATCAGTCATCACATGCACTTGGCAGTTACGGATATTTTACTTCATTGTACCGTTGTTACATTTGGCCGTTGTCTACTTCGGTGCTCTCTGCCATTATGTCGATGTCAGGATATGCACGTCTAGTAAAATAAGGCTGTGGGAGCATACAATCACGCATGTACGGATGGTAAAAGACGGCCTGAACAGAAAACAGCTCGCTATTTTTCCGGTTGTTTACATGACAACGGAAGTGCTTTTCGGACGACAGTTAAAAGTCGTAAGGAGCAAAACTAGGCATTACAAACGATTTATTTACAAATGATTTAACAATAAAAACATAAAATGATACTGCGTTTAAATATTAGAAGAAAATACCTCAAAAGTATGATTTTTCCGGATTTCTATTGCTACGAAATACAACTTCTGGTACGAAAACGGTAAGATGCAAAGCTAGGCATCACAAACGATTTATTTACAAATGATTTAACAATAAAAACATAATATTATATTGCTTTTAAATATTAGAAAAAAATACTTCAAGAGTCTGATTTTTCCGGATTTTTATTTTTACGAAATACAAATTCTGGTACAAAAGCCCGAGTTCCGCGGTAGATTCAAACACGTGAGAAATGTACTGAAATGTACCTGACTTACTCCACCTTTCAATATATCGCGTTCATTAGTTTAAATTTCGACCCCTTTTTAATTTTTACTAATTTATTCCTTAGATGAGAATGAAATTTTAAAAATTTTAATGCGAAATTTTCAAGCTAAATAATTAAAGCACAGACAAACATGCCATCTTTAAGACTATAATGGCGAACTTAAGACGGGTGGCTATACTTCCTGTCGTTAAATGACGAAAAAAACTAAGAGCAAAAATTTCCAGTTGTGCAATACAATAGTCTTTTAGTATCATTTCTGTTGCAAATACCATGGCGTAGAATCCTAGTTTGATTGGGCTACCATGCTTCTCCATACTATTGTTCTTCAGATACGGTGCATGGGTTTGAAAATTACTAATGGCAACACAATAACATCATCATTATCAGTATTAAGTTAACACTGGAGAAGTAATTAACAAAAAACAAACAAGGACGAAGTCATTTCAAACAACGTTAATAATACATGTTCTAATGGCAGACATCACCGATAAAAATAGTTTGTTCTCAGACTAGGTGTCAATGTTCGACTTTGATAACGATCATATGAAAACATCATTATAATCAGTATTTGGTTTATGTTTGCACTGCTGATGGAATTAGAATTTACACAATTATAAAGTCATATGATGCGCGAGTGATTAAATGTTTGGGTTGTGATCCGTCCAACTGAAACCTAGAATTGCCATTGAGTGGTCCTTCGAAAAAAGCTCGGGATAAAAAGATTTGGATAAGTAGAGTAGAGCCTCGTTATTAAGAGCACCTTTCTGATCGCGATTCAATGTGACCTCGTTAGCGAGGTGGTCTCTTAATTGAGAGTATGTTCTTATTAAATATTTACATTTCCCGCAGCAGTCTCCCATAGACTCAGTGTTAAACTAAACGGCGTCCATATCCACTATAAATGAAGTTCTTCATATGACGTCACGCAATGAAGTAGCTTCATTCATAACATGACGTCACATCAAGATATATTTCATTCAAAAACTTTATACTTTACCGTTCTAGATATTGAACTTCGCTGTTCCATTAAAATGAGACCGATCACGCATAAGGCGGGATATTCGATTCCATTATTTATTTTTTCAATTTGAAAACTATGATATGTAAATATAACGAATGAACGCTGGGCGCCATTCTATTTATCTGCCACCCAAACGGCATCGATATTGACAATAAATGCACTCTGACAAGCGTTCATTCGTTTAATATATTTTTCAAAACTCTAAAGAGACTGAATATCGAGGTTCTTATACGCGAGGTGGTCTCCAAAGTGTGTAGCTGAGGTATCATCGCACTACATTTCAGCTGGCAAAGAGAGTTTAGTATACTGACATTGTCATTCTTCAGTCAGTCACATAAATTATTACCAATTTGTGAAAACTATGATGTACAAAATGTTTATACCTTCTTGATGAGAAAAATAATTTCATTAAAATAAAATAAAAATATTCTCTTAATGTAGGTGCAAGTCGATTTCATAGGTATATATATGCCAAACGCTTTATAAATAGGTGACATTTCCGTCCTTGTAATGACAAAATATTTTAACATTAGAGACTACAACAAGCCTATATACAACCGTGAATTTTTAAAGTAAAATCCAAAATCAAACAAAAATCATCGAATATTTTTTCTTTTCATAAGCAAAAACTGACAATAACAACAAATGGAGCTTCATTAGAATTGTCATTTGTTTTTACATGTATCGGATATGTTTTTAAACCAGGTTTGTTGACATCATTATTATCTACCATTTGTTGTTGATAGAAAAAAAAATGTTGTTTAATGAATGATTATAGCAGAAATTATCAAATACGCACATGTTGAAGGTATGCAAAGGGCAACTCCTGACTTCAAATGAATACAAACTTCACAATATCCGCATGATACTGTTCCACATGGATTTGTAAATTCCTGAAATTATATGATTTAATTTTTTTTTTGTTATATCAGTCATTTAAAAACATAAATATTAAAATACCGTCTGGTAGCGAGAACGCACTGAAGTTTTTTTTTCTTTAACAAAAACAGGATTGTGATAGACTACTGGACTATCTCATAAAGAAAGAAAACAAAAAGGTCGTTGAAGTATTCGAAATGATGACACAGATTTTTTTTTTGATGAGACGAAAAACACAAACACGCGGGGAAAACAGATGTTTCGATAAATATTAGCCAAAATATTAAAATGTAGGAATTAGAATACCTTTTTGTTTCATGATGAAAAGTTTATAACATATCCATTTACATAATAAATCCAACACCAACCCTCGATCTCATATAAGTCGTCGGGTCTTCCGGACTATCGGGCTGAAATGGGAGTCTCGGGTTGATATGGGAGTCTCAGGCTGATATGGGAGTCTCGGGTTGATATGGGAGTCTCGGGTTAATATGGAAGTCTCAGGTTGGTATGAGAGTGTCGGGTTGATATGGGAGTTTCGGGTTGATATGGGAGTCTCGGGTTGATATGGGAGTCTCGGGCAGATATGGGAGTCTCGGGTTGATATGCGAGTCTCGGGCAGATATGGGAGTCTCGGGTTGATATGGGAGTCTCGGGCAGATATGGGAGTCTCGGGTTGGTATGAGAGTCTCGGGTTGATATGAGAGTCTCGGGCAGATATGGGAGTCTCGGGCAGATATGGGAGTCTCGGGTTGGTATGAGATATGGTATGAAAATATGGTAATGACAACTAGAAAAACTTCTGAGAAATATAACTGATGAATTATACTTGTACCCATATCATATCAGTAATAAACTTACTCTCAAACGGAAAATTGATGCGATAAACGTATCTAAAGAATATTCTAGAGGACTTGAATTTGAGAAATGATATTTGTCCTGACTAAAAAACACAAACTTACGAAAATATGAAATTATGTAGACGGCAACAAAACAAAACTACTCCCACATGTGGTCATGAGAGGTAATCGGATGATTATATAATTCAGTGTCATACTATTAAGTTTATTTGTTTATTGTTGTTTAACATCCCACTCAAGAATCTTTCACTCATATGGAGACGTAACCAAATGCCAGTGAAGAGCTTCAAAGTTTGGCCTATGCTCGGCACTTACGGCCATTGTGCAGTGAGAGATCTTTAACGTGCCGACACCTACTGTAACACGGGACCTCGGTTTTTACTGTCTCATCCGAAGGACAGGAAACCAACCTGCCGCAGGCTGGACACGAACACACGATCAAGAGTCGAGCATGCTACCGCCTGAGCCAGGCAGGCTCTACTACTAAGTGATATTAAACGCCACGCGCCAGGGAAATCCCACTTCGTGAACTGATGATTATCATACATGCTTCTTATTCAATTTATTGGAAGACATAATTGTGGTAGGATAAAATCCATGTAAAGTTAAACATCAAACTGATCCGCTGCTATGAGAATAAAACGTTTTAAAAGAAACATTTAAATTATTTAGTAACCCTTTTAAAACTGTATTATTGAAAAATTGGTCGCTTGTCATGACTTCAATATAACGTTACGTTTGTAGCGTTTTATTTATATATATTTTTTCGTATCTCCAATCAACTTATTTCGTGTTGATTTTGTTTTCTTCTTAAAGAGTAATCGCTGTTGATAACAAATTTACATATATATATTAAAACTATCTTCAGGAGGATATTTTCAATGCACTGTCGCTATAAATTACATTGGTGTTATGATATCCCAAAGACTTATAAACATGAAGCGCTAGTGGAAACCCAATTTATCCCCCCCCCACACACAGACGCACACACGTATAGCTGAGGTATCATCTCAAGCGAATTTATTTATTAATTTATAAATGTTCATTCAAAGATCATTCAAAGACAAAATTGATATATTATTAAAAGACACACAAGTTTTTTATAATGAACATAATTTTACAGTAAAATAAGATTTTGACTTTACAGTTTAAATATATGGAAAAGCGCAATTAAAATCAAAGTACTGAAAGTACTGATACGAGTTGATGATAATCGTAAGTTTTAATGAGGTATAATACACCCAGTATACTGAAAAAATATACATTGTGTACACATGCTTGAAATATATTGCAGGTTAATTTCAATAAAGGGTACCAATGTCATGTTGTAAATTTTGAATTAACTGTCACAATAAAACATTAGCCGTTTTACTTAGAAAATGCATGTTATTTCCATAGTTCCCAAATTAGCAAAAACCTGCGAGAGTCACCCAATTTTGTTTCAAATAAGAACAATACTGACAATGAAAACATCACAATTATTTCACATTTTTTTACCACTTATATCACACGTGAGTACCTTAAAGGTCGAATTTTAAATTACTTTTTAATTCGGTAAAATTAGGTTTTATAAAAAAAAGTAGCTTAAAATCGGGGCAGACATTTGACCTAACATGAGTACTGATGGCTTATTTATTATGCAACAAACTACATAAATCAGCGATATGATTATAAAATCTTGTGCTTATAAACATCGTTTCATGATAATAAATTTATCTGCGACAGGGCAGCATTATACCCTCATACTTCCCATCAGTTTGTTTGTTTATCGTTGTTTAACGTATCACTCAAGAATCTTTCACTCATATGGAGACGTCACCAAATGCCGGTGAAGGGCTTCAAATTTTGGCCTATGCTCGGCACTTATGGCCATTGAGCAGTGAGTGTTCTTTAACGTGCCGACACGGGACGTCGGTTTTTACTGTCTCAATCCGAAGGACAGGAAACCAACCTGCCGCCGGCTGGACTCGAACTCACAACCTCATGATCAAGAGTCGAGAGCGCTACCAACTGAGGCAGGCCGGCTCCTTCCCATCAGTAGTCTTAAATCTCCAGGTGTACCTTTACAGCCAGATCTTGCCAATACACAGTAAGGGAAACTTGACCATAACTCATTGGCATATCATTCGTGCGCAAGAGTTGTCAACAGTCCAGTCAATAGCTTTTAATGTCAATTCTATTACAAGAGTATAATGGTAAGAATAAATTGAAAAGTAACATTTTAAAGCAAATTTATAATATCTTAAAATTCATAAAGGACGCCAAACTGACCTTTAATAGCATATATATTTCAAAAAGTCTTGTAGACCTATATTTTTCAGCGAATTGTTACTATCGTCATTTTAAAAAGCAAAAATATACGAATAAAAGTGTGATTTGGAAATTTCAACCATGAAGTTGAGTTTATGTTGCTGAAATGCACATACATGTGTAATTTTCTGTCCGTATAATGTATTAATAACCCCATGCTGCAAAATGTGCTTTGACTTGTTCCCAATAAACAACTTAGCATAACATAAACGAGTTGGTCTTCATCAACTCGTAAAAATGTAATATATCTTATAATAATAAATAAATATTAATGTTTCTGTTTATCCCCATACTAGACAATATAGACCGCTTGCTGCAGTCTAATGGCAGTGAGTTTATGTTACTCGACTTTACTACTTTTTAAAAGAGTCGTGAGCCCTAATGTGAGTTCATTACACAGGCCAATTAAAGATAATGTTGAAAAAAATACAGTACCTGTGGAATGAGAGATCTCGATATATACACATATTCTACATTATCAACAAGGGTTGCCGCATCTGCCGTTTCATAATTGAGTTGACATAATAACTGATCCCGTCGATAGTTTATAGACATACATTCTGTATTTTGTAAACATTTTTTGGCACATTCTTTAGGTCCGTAAGTGTAATAGGTTACCAAATTGGCACCATCGAAATATTTTCCATGAATCGCATCTGTGTAAAATGTATGTGAATTTTTAAACAAACATAAAAGCACTGTTAACGAACTATGAAAGAGTAAATATATATCCATAATTGCTAGCAAATTTTCCTGATCTCTAATTCTACCAAACTTAAAATGACAAGCATGCTCATTTGCTCATTGTAATATACATTATTCACCATGTATTACAGCAGGAATACTATAAATGCAATTAAAGCGATGGAAGTTAGACACTGCTGGATATCATAAACATCAATCAATACGTTACTTAAAACTTAACACTAATTAATATGATACTGCTATCAATGTGGTCATTCAATTGTTGTTGCAACTAATTTTGAAACGGACAGAGGATGTCACGTGATAGGACTTGTGACACTAGCATAGAATTATTTATATACGGCAGTTTGTGGCGTTTACACAATATGTTCGGTACCATACTGTGTAATTATTTGAACTCGCAATATTTATTCTCGGTTGCTTAAACAAATTCCTTAAGTTTTAATTTATCTCAGTAGTACATGTTACATATTTCTTACTCGGTAGTTTGGGTCAAGGTGCCCTCTGAACAAGTATGTACGAAAATATGGTTTGAAATCACACTATTGTTATTTTTTATTTTTTTTTTGAAATAATAAGGTAAAATGAATGTGGTAGTATGTCTAACTGTACATCTATTATGGAAATGATAATTGTATAAAATAAACATGGTAGTTTTGAAATTCTCAAATTGTTACCTTTTTCTTTCATTAGATAATATTTAGATTTCATGTGAATATCTATTAATAAATTCTCTTATATATATCTAATGTATATATCGTTACTAGAATTTGATATTGAGATTTTGATCGTTTTAAATGTGTATGTGACCATGGCACTTTTGGTGCTTATTCAACTTGAAAATGTGCAATCTTTTCAATGAATATGTGTATACTGAAATGTCATAGTTTCTGAAATATTGCGACATTCGACGTTAGTAATTGACTACCTTTTTCAGCCTCCAACATGCACTTTTAAGAGGACACTCGGATCAAATTTGAAACAAATCTTAACAGCTAAAGACTTTGCGTTGAAGCCAAAATCATGGCCATGAAAAAGAAAAAAGAAAAGGCAGATAACTCAAAAAGTAAAGTGGATTTTGAGAATTCTGTAGAAATCATGGCACACAATATACTAGAAGAAAAAGGAAACGGATGAAAAAAGGAAAACAAAGAAAATTTAGAATTACAAAAGAGCCATACAACCTAAGAAGGGGGGATAAGAGGAGCAAAATTAAAATAGAAAATAATGTAAAATGTTGTCTCCCCAGATCAGCAGAATTATTTTTTCATATAAGATTACATTCATTTGTTTTCACATATCACAGCTTTGGAATAACCTTGAATATGATAGTACTGAATTTTACATAAGCAATTATATTTTTGTCCCCCAGGAAACAAAAATAATTACCATTGCTTGGGTAGCCATATTCTATGTAGTCTTTTCTCTACGTTTAAAAAACATTTATGCATATTTCCACTTTTGGACTGATTGTTGATGAATGTTAATAATTATAAAAATTTGGATTACATCATTTGGTTGAATTGCGATATCACTGAAAATATTATAAACATAATACGAAAGTTATAGTTGTGCAAAAAAAAGGACAAACAAATACCCAAGACGATCGTTTCTGTCAATAATACTTCATCCGCTGAGGTCTAATTTAAAATAGACGTAGAAACACACAGCAATTCATATTAAGTTCAATCATTTGTAATTTCTTAATAAGTAATTGTTTTTCAGTACTCCCTTAAGGGTATGCTAAAGGAATCTCATTCCGAGTGTAAGATTTTGTCATTCAAGAATCATACTCTCGGATTGATACCGTAAATTGGGATATTTTGGCGTCGCCAAAATTTGGCCACTTTGGTCATAAAATTGATATTTTTGGTCAGTTGAATTTTTGTCATTTATGTTTATATCGTGTTGAAACTATTGAAATCCCGGTGTTTGTTATTTTTTCATATATATTATAAACATAATACCATAGTTATAATGCTCAATACGATCGTTTCTGTCAATTAGACTTTATCAGTTGAGTTTCAGTTTCTAATATATTTTCTAAAGTGAAAGTGGTATAATTCAATGGCAAATAATAAATCTAAATGCATAGCTAAATCCGTCTAAAAGTAAAATTATGTCTATTTTAACTTTTGATAAATTCAGGGTTTAAGGGAAAGAAGGGTACCCTGGGGTATACAAAAACCTATCATCAAAGTTTTCCTAATTTGTGCATGCTTATTCATTATAAATGTATTAATTGATAGAATGAACATTTGTGGGTATATAAGGGATATTTACATATGCAAGAGTTATGCCCCTTTCCCGAATGTTAATTTTTTTCATCAAATGCCCTATTCATTATTAAAAAATAGTCATTTATTTACAAAATTTATATTTTTATATATAACTTGGTAAAATTGAATCTAAAGCCATGGTGTCAATATGTTTTTATGCTTTTATTAGAGTTTGTGGGTAAAGAGGATGATAGATTGAAAGCTGTGCCCCCCAAAATACCATATTTTTTATCACACTTAAATCTTAAATTCGGTCACCATAAAAAATTAGTCACCAATTTTTTTTTCTGTAAATGTTCAATTTAGAATGGTTAACATTTATTTAGATTCAATGAAATAAGTTGTGGGTATATAGCGAAGAAATAACACCTTGAAGTATGCCGAAATTGAATTTCTTTTAACAGAAAATCCTTTAAGAGAAGATTGTACCATTATTTGACCTTGAGTGTGACCTTGAATATGACCTTAACCTTGACTAGGCGATGCACCTCATCAAAATGAATCTTTCCAGTAAGTTTCACAAAATTATCATATACAATAAGAAAGTAGTGATAATTTATGTCAAAATGTGACTGTACCCAGAAAAATGGACAAACGGACAAAATATGCCAGACAATGTGAAGCTGTGTTTCATAGCTGACACAAAAACATGACTGCTAAATTAATTATTTTTTTTCACAAAGAACAACTTAATTTACTTCTTGATGTGAATTTACGATTCAATTTATGTCTTCTGTGGACAAATTTGCCTCGTCCGTCATCTTTAATTACATTGCCAACATTAGTTCCAGTTTAAATTGCCGTTTTGACATTCTGGTCACGTGTCCTTCTTCCCCTTAAATGGTGTTATTAGTGCGAAATATTACTTCAGTACAAGATTATCAGCTGGTACCGGTATCTTATATCTAATACAACCATGGTACAGAGAGAGAGAGAGAGAGAGAGAGAGAGAGAGAGAGAGAGAGAGAGACTGCTGTGATAACTTATATATTAGACAAGATGCTTTCCGAGAAAAATAAAATGGTAATGCGTTGGTCTATCATGCGTATTGTTATTTTTCACTTTTTATGTACATGTATTCTCAAGTCGGTGATATCAAAAAAATGTAACAAATAGTTTTATTTTAGACCAAAATGTGTACACAAAGTCATCAATAATTATACAAAATCGTTACATGGTTCTGTCAAAACATCACGTCAAGCGTAATTCAGAAGGCTGACTTTCAAACGACACAATTAAACAAAATCCATTGTAGTTCATAACTTCTCAAATATGAAAATGTAATCTTCAGTTCTCTCATTCAATATACATGTATTATGGAAAACGGAGGGAATATTTTCTTTGAAATATTAATCTAATTTACTTAATCGTTTAAACATTAAAAAAGCCAATATTGACAATAATCCGTTTTGGTTGTTCTATTCGTTCTCTGTATCTAAATATAATGGAGGTTAAGTATGAATGGGGTCAAATATTCATTATGGATTTAAGTAATTCACAAGCGTCAGTAAAGTCCTTCATATTAATTAGGACTACTCAACTATAGTATGAATAAATACAGCATTTATCATGATATACTCAAAAAGTATCGAATACCCATGTGTATGGGCAGTAAATGTATACTGCCCTAAAATACATAAAATCAATAAGGCAATCGTAAGCAATTCTAAATATTCTACATAAATATTTCAAATATGATATTATTCAGTAGTTGCTGATCTGCCTCATCTTAACATGTTTAGAAATATATATGATTTATAACAATAAATTTTGCATATATATATATATATATATATATATATATATATATATATATATATATATATATATATATATGTAAAGTTCATATAATTATCCATGGCGAAGTAGATCGAAATTGTTCAATAAAATGTTTTTGTTTCCTCTAGCGCTTTCATGTCTAAAACAATCTTCAGGAGGATGCATTAATTGTTTTAGACATGAAAGCGCACAAGCTTATTGTAACACTATTTTTCAATATTTTCATTCGTCAATCTCACTTGGCAGGTGAGATATTTACCTGTGAAGGTAAATTAAAAATCCTGCAGCAAAATAAAAAATCCTGTAGGAAATTGACAAAATCCCACAGGGTAATAACCGTCCTAAGGGATTTTTTTCCCCTATAGGTAAATAAAACTTGTATGGGATAAAATAAATCTTACGGGTAAAAAAAATCCTATGGGTAAATAAAAATCCTAAGGGTAAATAAATTTCCTAATGGTTTAATTATTTTCTATAGGAATTTCTAATAATCCTGCATGACTTTTTGAAAAACAAGTTAAAATTTTTACTCCTAAGGGAATATTATAGTCCCCTTGGAAAAACAATGTTTCTCTGTAGCATTTAGTTTCACTTACATAGTAATATGAGTCCTTTAGGAAAAAATAATCCTATAGGATTTTTAATCCCATACATGTATATATGTTATATAAGTCTTTGGTCTGGACTTTAAGCTACTATTTTAGGAGGTGCTGGATAATATTTTATTATATAAAATAAACAAATAAATAAATACTTTCATCATTATTATCATTACTTTTAGCAGTAGATCTAGTAAATCAAAATTTGAAATCTTATATAATTCTGAATTTATTTTTATTTCACTTTAAATCTCAAAATTTTTGTTTGCGTAACTGCATAATTTATGATCGATGTCATGTTCAAAGTAATTAACTGATCAGGGTTGACACACTAGTCTGACTAGGCCTACTTGTTATCTACCCATAACCCCCACCCCCGATAAAATGTTAAATCTGATATAATACTGAATCTACTTAAACTCAAAATTCTTGTTTGTATCTCTGATAAAATGTTGCCTGAGAAATTGCGTAACAGTTCTGTATCATTTATGGTCGATGTCACGCTCAAAGTAATGCTATTTATCAAGGTTGACACACTAGGCTGAGTAGGCCTACTTGTTGACACCCCCCACCAATCTATAGACAGGAATCGGATTGGTGCATATGTTCATTCATCCGAAGCTGAACAATGATTTTACACAACATACATAATTTTCTTTAAAATAGTCTTGCATGACTTCTGTGCAGTATTGAACAGCTGAAGATGGATCAATGTACACATCGTGGGAGTCTAAGTAAACACAGGTACAAAAAACCTAAGCATAATATAGGAAATCCCCACCGAACTATTTTCTCGGATGCCTCTATTCGATGAATGACCCCGTTTTATACAGAACGGAAAGGTGAAATAACCATGAAATGTAATTATTCATAAGTTACATACATCTGTTTTAACCAAATATACTATAAACAGACATTTACATTTATAGTATTAATTCTTAATACCTCAAAATCTATATCAACTGCATCCTTAGGTCTTAGTTTCTGCCTTTGACGGTTCAATACCCTTACAAGTTTGTTGTCTTTGGCCTACTTGGTGATGGCAAATCAGGATGTTCATGTAGTTTGGTATTTACTACAGCAACTGCTGAGACTAAACATATCTGTTGATGTCATGGCTTTCACCTTTTAACAAATAAATGAAACCAAAACACAGGTACATGTATAAACAAGATGTATTTGTGAAACACAAAACCTCTGGTCCCAACAAATTTCTATGCTTACAATGAAATCTGCCATAATGGACGGCTTAATTCAGCGGGCACCCTACTACTAGCGTTTGTTTTAAACAAACAGGCACCTTATTTACCCGGACAACAGACAAAGTTATTGGCCCCAATATGCACACTGAACTCAACATTGAATTAGTGACCCTTGATCGACTTCATAGGCGATTTCTCACAGAGCTGTTTGTCCAACTTCTATTTTTAGAAAATTTGCTTTGTTTTTGCTTGATATTTAAGTCGTTGCATTGCATTGGGACACTTTATTACAATAACGATTGTGTTGATTATGCTTATGAATGTTTTAGCAGTGAAGACATGCACAATTCTGGGCAAATCATAAGCTAGACTATATTATACAAGGTGGTTAAAAAGAAAAGTTGAAAAATACACAGGAAATGTATTTAATACATTATTACATGTACTTAAAACTTGAATAACATTCAACATATCCAATAATGTATATAGGGTGAGACTTCATTTCTGACAGGGGAATCACCGATACCTTGTCAGTTTTTGTAAAACAGTCACATGGTAACCCTATTCTAATGCCTGCATGTTTTAAATTAGAATTGTAATGACAGTAATGACATGAAACGTTGACTTATGCTGGATCCTACCTTTATATATGGCCAAATTACTCTGTAAAGTTTGTTGAGTGTATTGATGTGCTTAAATATTAAAATTAAAAATGGTTACTGATTTATCATATGAATTTGTTAATTTCGATACTGATTTAGTGATACGATGCAGTTTTTATGTTTTGTGTTTCAAACAAGGAACTCTAGACTGAAGCTGTTTCGATATGTATTGTATTACACAATATGTTAATAGTAAAATTCGGTAAGTGCATCGAAGTCGGTCAACAGAACTTTGTGTGACGTCATATATATAAAAAAAATAGCAGTAAATCCCTTGCGAGTTTTCATCGTCATCGACCAATGATATAACGCGAAGCAGAAAAAGTGCATTAGAATATTGATTGTAATGGTGAGACACATGGAATATATGGTAAATTAAATCAGTCAAATTTTGTCAGTTTACAGATCAGCATATTTTGTCTGGACTTTGTAAAAACAATATATAGTGTTTAACTAGTACTAAATTGACAGACTATTCTTAACATACCTCTGACTGAATTGTTAATTTTGCGATTATCCCCGGTTCAGATGCATGGATGTTTTCCTTATGGCCTTTGTTGTATTTATTGTCCACCATTCCGGATGACAGTAGCTGGACAGTACATCGACTTAGAAAGCTTCTTACAACTCAAGGCCTTCTGGAAAAAAATTAAGTTAAATTAGACTTAACTTTGAGCTTTTACTCAAATATTTGAGATTTTTCTAAAATTTGAGAAAAACTCAAATCACAGCGTTTCTCGAAAAAAAAGTTCATATTTTACTCAAGTGAAAAATTAACTTACTTAAGTCAAATATTTTACTCAAATATGGCGATACAGTACAGGAGACAGAGGCGTAAACGCCGACATCGCCAAAGAATAAGTCACTATCGTCTGATAGAAAGGAAGAATCCGTTAGAGGTTCTGCCGGACGATGAAATTTTCTGGCGATTTCGCTTTAATTGAAATACGATTTTATACATTACAAATTTGCTATACCATTTATTGAGAAGGGACACACTGAGGAGTTGTGTACTTAACGCCTCTCTTGCAAGTTTTGGTAACATTGAGGTTCTTTGCAACCGGTGGGTTTTTATCCCAAGTTGGGGACACATCTCTTTCTAATTCTGTACCATCCATTTGCAGGACTATAAGAAAGTATGTGTAGTTCTATGCAACGTTGCCAGTACATTTATAAATATGCCTGTTAGGGATAGAGTAGACAGAGTGAAGTCCGACTTTAACTCTATAGCTAACCCGAATAATTCAGTGGTTACATTCCGTTCACTACGATCACTGCATTAAGACCACTTTTAGATCATCTTTGAAAGAGGTCTTTGGCGAGCCCAAATGATCATCAGGCTTCATACCAACTATAGAAAAGAAGGCTGTTGTGTTTTACTTCAAGTGCTGTTTCATATTGCCTTTTAAAGTGTATTTTATCTAATTTTATATCTGTAAATAATTTTGTTTTGCTTGTTTCATCAACAGTTTTGATCCTATACCTGCCATACATTTATGGAACAATCATTGTGTCAGTGGTCATAGGGGTTCAAATTTTAAAGATGTGGTCCGCCATCATTAGCCTCACCAGGGCAGGGAAACAACCAAAGGAACTGAAACTCAGGGGCTTGATACCGCGACATTAACCAAAGAAAATCTGTATATATCTGGATCATGTAAAGCAGACTTTTCTGATGAGAATGAGTATTCTGATGATGAAGAATACTGCTCTGAAACACTTTCTGCAAGCAATGTGCCGTGAAGGACTAATAAAGATTGATTATTAAAAGAAAAAATGGTTCCTTCAATGTGTTTTATCTTAGCTTTTTGCAATTCATTTCGTTTTTCAATTTGGCCACCATTTTCAGCCACCATCAGTGATCACAGTAATGCATGAAATGCCTTCGTCATAGTTTCCTTTCTCAATGACAATGCGTCGTTCTTCAGTGTCAGCTTCTACCATTTCTTTCTCTAAACTAGCCCACAAATCTCCCATCCAATTTCTTGTTATATAGATGTAAATATGCTCTGCGACATTCCGGGAGTTAACTGTAGCCATAAACTCAATTAGACTAGACTGCCTGTCACCATCGTTCCCCACACTGCACATACATTGACATCGGAGCCGGCCTGGCTCAGTCGGTAGCGCGCTCGACTCTTGATCGTGAGGTCGTCCTTCGGATGAAACAGTAAAACTCGAAGTCCCGTGTCGCAGTAGGTGTCGGCACGTTAAAGAACCCTCACTGCTCAATGGCCATAAGTGCCGAGCATAGGCCAACGATTTGAAGCCCTTCACCGGCATTTGGTGACGTCTCCATATGAGTGAAATATTCTTGAGTGGGGCTTTAAACAGCAATAAACAAACAAGCAAACACACTGACATCGTAATGCTTGGTATTGTAGGGCAAAGGTAACTGGTAAAAGGTAACTTGAATGAATCCCTGTCTACACCCTTGTCACTTTCTCTTATAAGCCTCACAGGGGGTTAATATGGACATATGTTATGTATCAGATGAATACCTTTACAACTGAGTGTGAAGAATTGGTTTAGTAAAAAATTCTTGTAATTGATTTAAACTAATCAATCTGTAGCCTTTATATTAAGCTGAAGTTAACCGCTTAAGTCTATATTGAAGCCAACCATCCGCAGAATCAACCACTACCTTGTGAATATTATACAAGTTATCAAATTCCTGGTTGTCAACAAATCTCTCTTTCTCTTAGCACACAGCTTATAATGTATAATGTCGTATTTTTTGTCTAAATAGTGTCAATTTTTTTGAATTTGTAACTGTTTCTATTCTTTTCTGATTGTAGTGTACACTTTACTTACACATTCTAATACTTGTTTCTTTTTCCATTTTATTTTGTTTGAATATTTCCCGGTTGCTAAACAAAATGGGTTTTTGTTGTTGTTTGTTTGGGTTTTTTTTTTGTCTGACCTGTTAGCCATTTTCATGTGTTTCTAATGTATAAAATGACGATTTTTTATACACTCGGGGGAACTCAAGTACTAAAAGCTCGGTGACTATGTTGACATCACCGATGCTCCATAAGTTGATCGCGTTATTTACTGCGGTCGATATCTATGTCCAAATCTAATACAAGTCGCCCATCAGCCATGTACAGCTTTTAAGAAATATTTAAATACATTATTCTGTCTTTTTATTTTTTAATATTTTTTAAAACTATAAATTACAGTCCACCGACACGAAATCAAATGCGGAACTATCACGACGTCAGCAGTACAACACCTCCCTCTACTTACCTTTGACCTTTCATAAAAAGTTTACAGAACACGATCGAATATTTTCTTTACGTGATTTCCATACCTTGACTTGCCTTTCAATCATTATGTACACTGCATTCATGATCGATCAATAAACACACCGTCATAGTTATATACACTTCTCTATGTGTTGTCAATAAACGAACCACAACCGGGTTCTAAATTCCGAAAATAGTTCCGCTACAAAAATATTCGGTTAATTTGACTATGCATTTAGGTTTAGTGCATAACCTTGTATGATCCCTCTTTCTCTTTTGGAAATAATTCTATATGTTGCTGTTGTATTGTTGTTTAACGTGCCACTCAAGGATCTTTCACTCATATGGAGACGTCACCAAATGCCGGTGAAGGGCTTCACATTTTGGCCAATGCTCGCCGCTTACGACCATTGAGGGTTCTTCGATGTGCCTACACCTACTATGACACGGCACCTCGGTTTTTACTGTCTCATCCGAAGGATAGAAATCAGAGCTGTCGCCGGCTTAACTCGAATTCATGATCAAGAGTCGAGCACGCTACCGACTGAGTCAGGTCGGCTCTCCGAAATAAATGAGACAGAGGGCCCTAACGGATTATTTTCGTTCCTCGTAATCGGCGATATTTATTTGTTGTGAACTGTGATGATTTTTATTTTCTGTGACCCGTGATGATCCCTGTCGCCATCGCTACAAATTAAAGTAGATGTTTATTATCTAAAGAAAAAGTGGTATCATACAAGGCCAAGTAATAAGTAATAATAACAAACAACATTCATAGATAGGTCAAAATAGCAGTTTGAATTTAGAAACTGGGTGCCAAAGTCTTAAACTGTTCAGGCATCTGGCTGTTTTAGTGTTAAAGAGTGTAAACTGAGTCCCGGATTGTCATAACTGTTTGACAGTCTCTTTTGGTTAGCATTTTCAAAGCCAACGGAACTTCTAGCGATATGATTACAAGTTTGACCTTACCTTTGATAAAAAAGATAATAAGTTTAATCTAACATAACTGATACATAGAAAAAAAATAAAATTCACTTCAATTTGAAATGCAATTCGGGAACATGCAAAGTTTGTACTTTGCAAATCCCAAACAGGATGGGACCAGGTATCCGGAAGGCACGTTAGCATGTCACTCCGCTATTTCTCTTAACACAAAGCATTTATTATTATTATTATTTAAACTCTCGTGTATGATTACAAGAATAATACTATCAATTTTCGTTTTCTGTTCCTCCATTCTCTGGCACCGATGGATTTTAAGTGAATATTGGTAGAGCCAGAGTACTTGAAAAAAAGGGTTAACTAATGCAAGTAATACAACACATTCAACTTCTCCACTAGAGTTTGATGGATTTTTGGCAGGGATAGTACTCATGATCCTTTATATTTTCTGCGATAGCCATCATTGACAGTACTAACCTCTTGTATATCGTAAATTTTATTGCGTTTTACATATCGCAGGCTATCACAAAATGATTTTGTACCGAGGCCACTCTCAAGTTGAAGTGAGGTAGATAACTCCATAAGTCCATCTGAAGCATATTCTTGTATCTTAGTCTAGATGTAGTTGCTGGCCATAAGCCAAAGGACAAGATAGGATAATGGCCCCCCTTTAGAATTTCTCCATTTTCAGTGATAGTATTGATCCATAGTATGACGAATGATAACATTTTACTAAATTCTCTCCATCATATGGTTGCCTAGCAACAGGACAAACATATCAACAGCAAACGAAAGGAAAACAGCATAAATTAGTTCATTTGACTTTTTGAAACATATTTACATTATATATCTACATTCCATACTCTTGATTTTGTCATGAATATACAATAATCACTAACTGGTAATATCTGGTTTCCTTAGCAACATGAAATCCGCATGGCAACGACATATTTCCATAGCAACCTTATAGTTTTTTTAGTATAATCTGACTTGCTATTATTGTATTTATATTTGCTTTGATTTTTATTTAATGTGCATGCTTTATACACCGCAAAATGAAGTAGTATCTGGCAGCCTTGACAAGAAGAACAATCCCTAGCAACAATATATTTCCATAGCAACCTGATATATAATATTTGCAATTAATATACATTCTATTCTATTACCCTTTGCGTTTATTTTCGCACATCATCATTTCATACCTAAATCAGGCAGAGTTTGTCTTTTTCGTCGTTTCAAAACATTCGTCTCTGAAATTGTCCACGTATCGGGTGATCTCGACCCATTTTTAACTCGTGCCAAGGCATTCTCTGCTTTATCATTCTTGACACATATGGTCATGAACTGCACAACTCCATCGGGCATGGCGGCATGATTGTAAAATTCTGGGTTTTTTTATCAACGTCAGCATTCAGGGCAACATTAAATAAAGATCGGACAAATTTCTTTTAGTGACCTGATATATTTTTTCATAATTATATTCATCCGATTTTCTTCAGGTATTTAAATAGCGTTGAAAAGCATATATTTTACATAATTCATACACTTTCCAATAAAATTAATGTCCTGTATTTTAAAAATAAATATAAAACACATACAAATTGGCCAACTTTAACATAGTCCGTGTGTGTAAAGGACCGAGATCCCCTAACCGAATTACGAAGTACATTTGATATGGCGAAAGATTTTATCTGAAAGATCATTGCATACGGAAATACAGCTGGATTTTTTAAGGTACGGAAAAACTTAAATTCTAATAAAACATAATTTCAAAAAGAAAATCTTTTACAACGTTTTACGTGTTTGATAATGTATTTGAACTCTTATTTTATCATATTCTCCACTATATGTCTGAGACAAAAATAATCATTGTGACAGCTTATATCGCTTTAAAAATGAAAAATCTTTCCGATTAGCGTTTAGTGCTTTTTTCCATGTTCTTCTGTGGCTTGTCTTGACCCTAGAATTTTGAAATATGCTGTGTACCTTTTCCCCTGATCTATCAAGACGATGTTTTAGGTCACCATGAGCCAAAGGCATATTCCGATCGTCTTTTGTCTGTCGATGTCCATCTTCAGTCATTAACATTTACACATTTTCGACTTCTTCTCAAGAACCAGTGGATCAATTTTAACCAAACGTGGCATATACAATCACCATATGTGTGACCGGTCGACTGGGGATGCTTACCCCCCCCCCACGATCCCACCTCTTGGTTTCCAGAGGTCCGTGTTTGTCCATTTTTGCCAGATTTGTATCTGTGTCTTGGACAACCTAAAGATTTATACTTTGGTATCTGAGATGTTTTATATTACTTCCCCTTTTAAGTGGATTTTTCATGTTCTAGGCTTTTTTTTTTTACATTATCTTGAAATGTATAACAAATAGAGTGAAAGAAGCAAAAAAATGTTCAGCACGCAAAAATCTACAAAAAAGTCAACAGCGGTGAAATTGCCAGGTCGTTTCTTTAGGAGTTATTTCCCTTTTTAAGTGGACCTTTCATGTTTTGGGCTGTTTTATCCTATTATCCATAGGGCCAGTTTTAACCAAACTTGGCGTATAGCATCCCCATGTGAAGCTGCGTAACGTTTTCGAATGAAAAGGTGCTAGGACCCATAGGGGCCCAAAAAGGGCCAAAACATTGTGCATCTTAAAAAACTTATGAACCAATGGTCAGATTACTTTCAAATTTTTATGCACGATTGTTAAGACAATATCTACACGGTGTGTGAATGAAAATGAAATCTGTCGATAAACGGTCCACAAGAGGGCGCTTGAATAACAGGGTATATAAATGGATTAATAACTCAATACTGATGGACTTTTTGTATACAAAGATATAGGAGAAAGTTTGACAAAATTTGAATGACATGGGATCAAGGTCACAGGCACCTAAGTAAACAGAAAACATAAGATTTTTCTCAAATTTGAGACATTTTCCACTTCTTCTCAAGAACCAGTGGACCAACTTTAACCAAACTTGGAATGTAGCATCCCCATGTAAAGCCGAATAAATTTGTGAATGGAAAGGGGCTAGAACCAATAAGGGCGCCAAAGGGGCCATAAAGGACCAAAACTGTGTACATCTTTTAAAGTCTTCTTCTCATGAATCAATGATCAGATAACTTTCGAATTTTGTAAGCATGATTGCACAGTCAGTATCTACAAGATTTATGAATGAAAACTAAATATGTCGATAGACGAGTAGGTACATGTAGAGGGTGCTTGAATAACACTGATAGGGTGCTCAGGTCACGTAACAGCTATCGGTGAAAATTTTTGACTCGGCACATCAACCCTGTCGTTACAATGAAAATTGACATTTCTGTATCCGGAAAAACATTTACACCATCAACCAATCAATAAAAGCTTCCTTTGTTTGTTTGTGTGGTTTAGATATAGTTTACAAGTTTAAATGCCTCAAAATCGCGAGTTGAAGAGCGACTTTGTATCCCGTGGCGGGTCACAACACTGTTTATATTTACTTCACCGTTCTACTATAAATGGGGGCAAAAGACAATATTTCAAAATTTTAGAACTGAAATATCTTCTCAGAAAATCGTTTTAACAATTTTCCATCATTAATCAGAGGATACCTTAACATTTTATAGATAAATTAAACACCAATCAAATTCGTAATACATTTCAGAGGAATTAACTGGGAATTTGATGAGCTCTCTGCAAAAAATTGGTTTGCCTCGGCGTTCTTGTCCCTGTGTGTACTCCATGACCTTGCGACTCGGCAATCATACAATCAATGTGGTATGGCACAGAAAGATGTTCTTGGTGGAATAGTTATATGAACATTTTAGTATATTAAGTAATAGATATTTATATTAAACAATTATAAACAAATTTGCGCAAAAAAGCAAAGTGAGATCCGTTTTGTGCCAAGAATATGTCTGTCGGTTTCGACTCAGAAAATGAAACTGAAAGTACTTCGGCGTCACCGCACACCACTTATTACACCTTTGAAATATAATTTTATAGGATAAACAGTCATTTAATAAATATTAATGCGAGATTCTGTCGAAAGGGAAGTGTTTTACTTTTTTAAGTGAAAGATATGATTTTTATTTTTAAAAAAATGGTTTTTCAGATGAATATGAACTTCAGTTCTGAAATAAAAAACGAAATTACATGCAAAGAAGCGCTTAAAGCGTAAAACAGAACATGACGAATCTTGCAGGAAAATACCAAATTTGTCATGGAAAAAACATGATGAAAGGTGTATACAAGCAAAATGTTCTAGGTTGTTGGAAAAAAAAGAAACAAATTACTAAACTTGCAAATAAATTATCACAACCTTTTCAATTTCCCAAATAAAACGTTGACAAACTTGTTGAAACCAAGAAGGAATCGGCAAGGAAAAGAGTGTGAACAGAATTAGTAATAAAAGAAAATCGTGAACTGAAAAGGAAGTTTTCTGAACGGACCGATGAACTCAAAGAACACAAAAGAGCTTATGACCGTGCCACAAAAAGCAAGACATTATCCCAGACGTTTTGCAGTATACTGAAAAGAAATATCAAAACGCCAAAACATTCATGAATTAGAGAAAGATTGCAAACAGAGAGGATTTTCAAACAACAAAGTGAAAAACTGTATCATGTGATAGGTTTGAAAGAAAAACTTGCCAAAATAGACATAATAAACTTAAATAAAAGAATAAAACAACGTGACTTAAAAATCGGTGAAAATAAAAGAAATATAAAAAATCTCAGATACCAAGTATAAGTCTATAGGATGTCCAGGATATAGGTACAAATCTGGTAAAAAAAAATAGACAAACACGGACCTCTGGATCTCAAGAGATCGGATCAGGGACCATGGAGGAGTAAGCATCCCTTGCCGACCGGTCACACCCGCCGTGAGTCCACAGTCGAATAAAATACGCGAGAAACGTATCCTCGTCACAACTGGTACAGACGTGTCAACTACCACCATCGAACAGGTAACTGCAAACAAGACTATTATACTGACCGTAAAATTTGCGGAACGTTGACATCAAACGCGGATTTCGATATCCCTGTGTCAATAATTTGTCAGTGAGTAGTTTACCTCTGTATATCAAATGTTCATATGTTAAACACGCCCTGGCATATCGTATCTTTTGTGAAATATAAACTGCATATGTGGGTGAGTGTGGGATATTACTACTTAAATGTGCAAAAATTTACGATTTACAATTTTAAAAAATGAAAAACTGAAGCAAGATTTTATGGAACAATCAAATGTAAACACTAGAACGAAAGCAGAGCTAGATAAACTTACCCTAAATGTCAATCGCTAAATGACATCGTAGAGCAAACTAAAGTGAAAGAAAGTGATGGAACACCCAATCAATTTAAACACTACGAACGCTTTCAGGTCACTTTACCATACAAATGTACTGTCATTAGGTCTTAAGGAGGTTCGTGGAGGGGATGCAAAGACACTCCTTAATTCTTCCGGTGTTAGTAGCCTGTAGAGAAAATGTGTACACTGCAGTATTTTTTACGAAGTCTGGTTCTTCTTTACCCCCACGTGTGAAGGTTCACGTATGTACCTCATTATATCTTTTATTGTTTTTTCGTCTTCCTTTCTCTATCTACTATGGCTTCCATATGTATGTTTGGTATAGATTCTATTTATAGATATACAGTACTGTGCTCAAGCACCATGCCATATATGTGTCATAAAGTGTTTCAAATGGTATTTTTTAATATAAATTTGTCTTTTATTTTGGAACACACCAAGACTTATATACTTCAAACAAAGATACATGTATAAATCTGTGCTTTATTTATTTTTTTCTTTACCTACAATCCCCACCCCTTTATATTTACTTTCAAAAGACCCCTCACTATAGACCCCATTGTACATGTAGCCTATTCTCCTGTAAATTATGCTCCTCATACAGTCTCTACATAACGTCTACTATACTAATAACTGTATGTAGGCAGCTGTTTGTATATACTCATAAATGTAATAATACAAAAATACATTTATTTATTATACCATGATGGAGAACACAAATAATTTAACTATATTGTCTGTTAATTGTCAAGGTCTTCAAAATAAACAGAAAAGACTAGATGTCTTCCATTATTTAAAAGATAAAAAAATTAGTATTTATGCCTTACAGGATACACATTTTACTAAAGAACAGGAATCTCAAATTGCCTCTGAATGGGGATATAAATGCCTTTTTAGTTCATTTTCGTCAAATTCCCGTGGTGTAGCCATTCTTTTTAATAACAATTTTGAATGTAAAATTAAAAATAAATTTATTGATAATCAAGGTAATTATTGTATTGTAGACTTGGTTATAGAACAAAATACTATAGTAACTTTAGTTAACATATACGGTCCAAACATTGACTCGCCAGACTTTTATAAAAATATTGAAAATAAAATAAATAATATAGGTAACCATAAAATAATAATGATGGGAGATTTTAATTTGACGTTAGACCAAAATAAAGATACATACAACTATAGAAATGTTAATAATCCTCAAGCTAAGAAAACAGTTATAGATATGATAAAAAATATGGAATTATGTGATCCCTTTAGAGAACTTTATCCTGATCTCAAACGTTATACATGGAGAAAAAAAAATCCCATTAAACAAGCAAGGTTAGATTTCTTTTTAATTTCGGATACTTTCATTTCGACTGTTAAATCATGTAAAATTTTACCCAGTTACAGATCAGACCATTCTATGATCACAATCAAAATTGAATTAAATGAATTTAAACGAGGAAAGAGCTTATGGAAATTTAATAATTCCCTTTTAAACGATCCAAATTATATTGAACTAGTCAAAAAAACTATTTTAGAAACAAAACAACAATATGCCATACCAGTATATAATCTTGATAAAATATCTGATATTACAAATGATCAATTACAATTCACAATGAGTGACCAACTATTTTTTGAAATACTATTAACAGAAATACGTGGTAAAACAATTTCGTTCTCATCATTTAAAAAGAAACAAATTAACATACTTGAAAATCAATTGGTTAAAGACATAAATAAATTAGAGTCCAATTTAAATGCAACAAATTGTGAAAACTTAGATCAATTAAAAGTACAATTAGAAAATATACGAAATGAAAAAATGAAGGGTGTTATTATGAGATCCAAAGTACAATGGTTAGAAGAAGGAGAACTACCCACAAAATACTTTTTGACTCTAGAAAACAAAAATTTCACATCCAAATTAATGTACCTTCTAGAAAAAGATAACGGGGAAATTATAACGAATCAAGAAAAATTTTTAAATGAAATCCAGCTTTTTTATACAAATCTATTTGCTAACATTGATGAAGAAATACAAGAAAATTTTTCCTTAAAGACATAGTATCTACGATTTCCTCAATATTTCAATCTCAATTGTTTGGGTCAAATATGTTAGTATTTGGAGATAAAAAAACGAAAAATTGTTGAATTAAAACACATAGAAGTATAGTTTTATTGTATTTCACAACTTTCCACGTTTTTTTTTATTTTTTGTCGTACGACAAAAATTCGTTTGCAAGCCCGCCCATATTCATATGTGACCTGTATTTGCGCATGCGCATTTCCATTGTTGATAGTGAAAAGCATGGCGTCCAAAGCAAAAACAAATCGTGGCCGACCTGTTAAATTGACAGATTCAGCTAGAAAAAGAAATCGGAAAGAAGTTCTGGCGAAATACAACAAGACCAAGATAAATATTGGAAAGGAGCATGATCGATGGATAAGCCTCAAGGACCGTCTAAATGTAGGATCTCACGCCGAAGTCGAAATTGTAAATAAATCAACACGTGCTTACCTCAGCATCCATTGATTGATATCGATACGATCTAGGTCATTGCGTGTGCTTCTGGGATTGTTTCTGTGCATAATTAATGAGTTTGATTCTTACAGACGACGACAACAAATCAGCATTTATCCGTTAATTACGCTAATTATACAAAAAAGTGTCGACGTGGAAGATCATTATTCAGTCATATCTTCGATATTTCCGCAAAATTGCCGACTAAAAAAAATAACCATTTTCGTAGATACTATGTCTTTAAATGAAACTTTTAAAAATATTAAGATTAATAAAATGTCAGAAAAAATTAATAAAAGAATACAAGGGGAAATAACAAATAATGAAGCATTAAACGTTCTAAAAAACATGAAAAACAACAAAAGTCCAGGATCTGATGGTTACACAGTTGAATTTTTTAAAATGTTTTGGACTGAGATAGGTGAATTTACTATTAGATCGATAAATGAAGGTTATAAAACAACAAATATGTCAATAACACAAAGACAGGGTATAATTACCTGTATTCCTAAGGGCAATACACCTAAACAGTATTTAAAAAATTGGCGACCAATTACATTACTAAATATAACTTATAAAATTGCTCCAGGATGCATTGCCCAAAGAATAAAATCAGTTTTAAATTATTTAATAAATGAAGATCAAACTGGCTTTCTTTCAGGAAGATTTTTAGGTGAAAACATTAGAACTGTATATGATATTATGAATTTTACAGAAAAATATAATATACCTGGAATGATTTTTTTAATAGACTTTGAAAAAGCCTTTGATTCAATATCATGGAATTTTATATTTAAAGTGCTAAATTTCTTTAATTTCAATAACTCAATAATAAAATGGGTAAAAACTTTTACAACTAACATTTTTTCAAACATAAACATGGGTGGCAATCTATCTCGACCAATCAAAATATCTAGGGGATATCGACAAGGTGATCCTGTCTCTAGTTATTTATTTCTTTTATGTGCAGAAATATTATCATTAAAACTTAAAAACAACAAACTTATTAAAGGTATAAAAATTAAAGATACTGATTACATTTTAAGTCAATTTGCAGACGACACAACAATATTTTTAGATGGATCCCAACTATCATTAAAAACAACTTTAGATGAAATTAAATGATTTGGCCAAATATCGGGTCTTAAAATAAATCTGACAAAATCTCATGTAATCTGGATAGGCTCTAAAGCATTTAGTCAAGATAAATATTTAATTTGTGAAAGACTATCATGGAACAAAACAAAATTTGAATTACTGGGTATTGACTTTGATGTTGATATAGAGAATATACCAAATATTAACTTTTCCAAAAAATTAAAGAAATTGAACAAACAATTAGTCAATGGAAACAACGATTCATAACTCCAATTGGAAAAACTACCATCATAAAATCACTTCTTTTACCCAAACTTATACATTTATTTCAAACACTGCCAAATCCATCTGAACAATTTTATACCAATTTAAATACATTATTATATAATTTCATTTGGGATGGTCCAACTGATAGAATTAAAAGAGAAATACTAATCAAACAATATTCAGAAGGAGGTTTAAAAATGATAGATATAAAAAAAATTTGCATTAGCGATCAAACTTACATGGGTTAGGAGAATATTGTCTGACAAAAAATGGAAAAATATAATATTAAGCGAAATAAATACAACTATAAAACAAATAACACTATACGGAAACAATTTTCTACGTAAAATAAGTAAAACAACAAAAAATGTTTTCTGGAAAGATGTTTTTTTAGCTTTTATTCTTCTCAATCAACAAAGTCATAAATATAATTTAATTGATTTTACAAAATATCCCATATGGTATTCAGATATTATCCAAATAGACAATAAACCAGTTATGTTTAAAAACTGGATTGAAAAAAATATATTTACTGTCAAAGATTTAATTAAATCTGAAGATAATACACTTAAAACATTAACTTATATTGAAATGCAAGAAAAATACAATTTTAAGCCAAACTTTATAGAATATCTTGGAATAGTTAATAACATTAAAAAATTACAAGCTCAGTTAAATACAAATGAAATAACAAATAAATTAATAATAGGACCAGATATACCTTATAATCTAACAATTATCATGTCAAATGCAAAAGGCACTAAAAATATATATAATGCATTAATAAAAACTAAACTAAATATATCAAATAGTCAATCAAAATGGGAGGAAAAGTTAAATAGAAATAATTTAGAATGGGAAAAAATTTATGATTTACCATTTCGACTATCAATAAATCCAAATATAAAATGGTTACAATACAGAATAAATCATCGCATACTAGCAACAAATCCGTATCTCAAAAAAATAAATATAACAAACAATGATCTCTGTGATCTATGTCATACAGAGCCAGAAACATTAAGACACTTATTCTGGAATTGTCCCAAAACTAAAATTTTAATATCAGAAATTCAGAATTGGCTAAATGTATCCTTAAATCTTAACATTATGTTCACAGAACTAACCATAATATTTGGTATTACAGATAAAATTCAAATACTTTGAGATACTTAATAATATCATTTTAACAATAAAAAATATGTATATACCACAAAATATAAAAAGAAAACACTGTATGTAAGTCAAGCTAAAGCTGCAATTAAAAATTTAATAAAAATAGGACTAAATCAAAATAAACCACCCAAGAATAGTTTTTTGAAAAATTAATGAAAGAAAATTAGTAAGTTATGATATACGTATAGGTAAATCATTATAGATCTCAATATAAAAATAAATGTATAACATCTAACATTTCTTTTTGGTCTAAACTGTCTTCATTAAAGCATGATTCAGAAATATACATGTACCCATAAAAAATCCAAACAGTAAATCAGAAACAGAACATAAACAGCTATCCCTCTCAGCACAACACATATCTAACTATCAATTCCTTTCTATATTACTTTTTGGTCAGAAGTACAATGTCCTACCTTTTGGTCATTTTCTAATTAAATATTAAAATATATATGTGTGTAGTGTATATATCTACAATTTTATAGGTATGTATGTACATGTTTATGTTAATAGAGTGTTATATAAGAGACAAACACCCAGGATATGTTATGTATATATATGCAATGCATGTATATGTGTATATGCATGTATATGTGTATATGTTTTTGTATATGTATGTATGTATGTAGGTGTGTGTATGCATATATGAATGTATGTGTATGTATTTCATGTACACTTAAATATTACTAATTAATAGATACAATATTACTCAATATGTTCAAATAGAGTGGGATTACTCTATTTTATTATTTTTTATATATATTTTCCTTTCGTTGTGTTGTGCTTTATTATTCAAATCTCTCTCTCTCTCTCTTTTTTTCTTGGTTTTGGTCAATCCATCTAACATATGACAACCCCAATACTCCCTAGCCAGGTGGAGCTGTAGGGATTGATGTAAAAAGCCTGGCCAAATACCATAATAAAACATAAAAAAAAAAAAAAAAAAAAAAAAAAAATTCTTACAAGGACACAATTTTCAAATTTAGCTGATGTCGTAATTAGTGATGTTGATGGTAAAAATGAGCTTGTTGGTAGGCTTTCAGTTTCTACATTGCCTATGATGACAGATGGAGCTTCAGTCAACAACACATTTCTAAATGAATTTGAACTGATCAGAAACAATCTTCTGCCAGCTGGAGTACAAAACATACTCTTTACCACATGAAACTCAATCAGAAATTAAGTCCCGTGTCACACTTTTTGAGCAAAAGGAACCGTCTTGTAAATTTTGCTACATCTTGAGATGATACCTTGAAAATGTTTGAAAAAGATATTGTAACTGGTAAAAATCCTTTCAGTTTAGATAAAGGTAACGAATCTGGTACAGTAACACTGATTCGAACAGCAGCAAAATCTCAGAAACAAAGGGGTAGTGACAAAACAAGAGTACACTCGCACTGGGTCTCATATTTACATGAAAAGGGAAAGTCTGACCATCTTATTTCATTTAGAGGCAGCCACTGTGATTTTTATGATATTTTTTTAATCCAAATTTGTTAAGTAAAAGTGTTCAGTCCAACAAAAACTTGTTGTTGCTGGCACACGTACACATGGAATGATAAGCAAAGTTATAACTGAACCATATGAATGTTTAGTTAATAAACTACCAAACATGTCCATCAATCCACATCTCAACCAAATGAGACTGGCCTTAGAAATGTAGTCAGATGATGCCTCAGACCTATTGACAGGCGAAGGACAGGTTTTCACAGAAACGTTTAATAGCGACGATGGTGATTTACTAAGAAATGTTTGAAACACAAATGACCCAACCTTAGATACTTATACTCAGATTTGCCTGAATTACTCTTTAAAAGGTATTATGATTATTCTGGAGAAACAATGTAAGGACAATCTACCCGAGGGAAAGTTCTGGCAACCATGTCCCCACTTCCAACATTGTAAGTGAACGTGACATGGGAATTTTAGATTAGTTGCAACATTTGAAACCTAATGTGACTTCTTTGGCTGTATCAGCGACAGTAATGTGGTTAAATAATAAAACTGGTGACCGACTCGGGAAGATACCACTCGAACCCACACCGACAAGAGATGACTTCATTGTTGAAAGCTCGACGCTCTAACCATTGGGTCACGAATGCCCCTTTATGCATTTGTAAGTCGGTGACAGCAAATTTTTAAAGTTTCTCTTTAATTTTTAAAAGGAATTTGAAGAAAAAGAACAGCAAAAAGTTAGAGGACTAAGGAGTTTTCTTTGTTCTCTCACTCTTATTGTAAAGCAGAAGAGATAGACGAAAAGGAGTACACCATTTCACAACATATGGAGACAAGAGGCGGACAAAGAGACGATATGCTTTAATGGTATTATATATATGCTATATTTTAATTGAATATTTACTACAAAATGTAGGCTTTTTCAATCTTGATAGATGAGCAAGCATGTGCCCTTTTTCACAACGGTTATTCCACGCCCTTTGGAATGCTTGATGTCTTTTTATTCCAAATTCGTTGATTGTTTTCTGCTTCAGGCCAAAATCAATACCTTGCCGAAATGCTAGGTTAAGCACATTCTGTGACACATTAGCCTTGATTTGACCATTTGAACTCCCAAAAAGGAACACAAGCCACGTTTGCTTAGAACTTAAAAGATTTGCTATCGTTGATATATATTTGTCTATTTACCAGTATTGTCTGAAATATATTATTAAAACAACAATGCATTGTACATGGCAAAATCTGTATCGAATGCCATATCAGGCTTCGATCATTATCATATCCCTTGTGCTCACAGCCCTCGGGCTGATATTGGATAAAGTCTCGGGTTGATATGGCATGTGTATTGTGATACGTATTTTGCCATATATTATTCTCTGTTTAATCTGCCTTTCAACAATCGAAAATAACTTTGTAATCTCATTACCAAAAGTTGTGTTCTATGTGATTTTATCATAGGTCAATTGGTTAAAACCTAACGCTTTGAACCATAAATCCTCTCACTTCTGGTCAGCACAGGTTCGAGCAACGATGGCACTAAGCTGATTTTTGAGAGAAAGTTTTTCAATTTACTTGCGGAAGGTCGGTGGTGTCTTCTTCCCGGATACCGTGTAACTTGGTTCTCTACCATTACGACTGAAAAATAGTTGAGCATGGCATAATCCATTACTCAATAAAAAGATAATAATAACTTATCTTTGATGTCTTTATTGTAGATGTGGGAGTTCAATGTATTCCAGGTCCGCTAATTTTGAAAAATCCAAGACTTAAAGCTGAAGTGGCATCCTTGAGAACAGAACTGCGGCACCATAGATGGAGCATAGACAAAATCAATGACGACGACTAATGATAAAGTTCTACACAGACCTTGTATCATTTTCAGTTTTTCTTTGGTTGTACAAGTAGGTCATACAACCTCTTCAAACTGGACTACAAGTATTAGAAGTTTTTTTAAGCTTGGATAATGTAAATTTGAAATGTTCAATATTCTAAAGAAATAATATTAACCCAAAAAATTAATTCTCAACTCTTTTGCATATATTGTATATGAATAAGCACTATAAATATTTGTGCGTTTCCCTTTATTTATCTCGGTGGCTTTAAATTAGATAATAGATAACGCAGCTCGAACGTCCGAAGGCCATTCGCAAAGCGAACTAGATAACACATGTATATAACATAGAAAAGTGACAGGACTGTGTCAGAAGCTGTACACTGTAAAGCCTAAAACGTTTTTTCCAGCCAAAATGTCCGAAAATGGACCACGTCAACCTCACGTTCACCAGTTACTCTGTTCAAATCAAACGTTTTTGGAACTTTTGATGGTCATATTTTTGCGCATGCCTGTGTTCTTAATATTCGTCGTCACAATTAAACTGTGACATCATTTTCCCGGAGAGGATTTGCTCTTGTGAGAGCGAATGGACTCCCAATGAATGTTTTTTTTTCGCATAAGTAAAACAAGGAGCTGCGCTCGCTTTCAAGACATTGCCTTATTTTATATTATAAGAAGTGCCTATCAAAATATTTGCTTAATTTAGGAAATATCAAAGATCAGAGTATAACTTGGAAGTTCTACATCTAGTTGATTATCTAACTTAAAACAAGTTAGTTAATGTTAAAACTTTACAGAATGTTTACTGAACTCTGAGCCTGGCACAATAGAACAAGTCTATGAATATTCTCAACATGGCATGCTCAGCCAATCAGATTTCAGGATTAGTAAAGTTGAGTGAATTTTATTGGCTGAAATAATTCTTAAGTTCTATGGCAGGCCCAGGAAACAATGTTAGTGGGCTCGAAACATTTTACGTTTCTGAATTTAAGAACTCGGTTGAAAAGTCAAAGAGTCACTTTTTATGTTGTTGCCAGGAGATAACACTTTTTTCTGTTACCTTTGTTTTTAAATGTTTCATTGTGTTTCAAAAGGAAATATCAATGAATGCCAGTTATCTATCAGTGTTACAGTGTTTACTGAAGAAGGGCAGCTGGAACCAGGACAGAGAGGACAAAGGGATCAACAGTATGTTCATTGGCACCAACTGACCAACTGCTTGCAACCATGATGAGACTTCGATTGGGGCTCTATATCCAAGATATACCGGATCGGTTTGGGATTTTTGTTGGAACAGACTTACAATATCTTGCCACTTGGATGTGCTTCCTGTACGAAGAGCTTAAACCTTTAAATGTTTGTCCTTCTCGTGATGTTATTTGTACAAATAATCCACAATGTTTTGCTAACTATCCAAACTTGCGTGTTATTATCGATTGCACGGAGATCTTTGTTCAACGTCCCAGTAGTTTGGTTAACCAGAACCTGACATGTTCTCATTATAAGCATCATAATACCTTTAAATTTCTTGTTGGTATTACACCATCTGGCATAATATCTTTTGTTTCAAAGGCTTATGGAGGTAGGATATCCAATCGTCAGATTACCATTGAATCCGACTTGCTTTAGTTATTGGAACCTGGTGACAGCATAATGGCTGAATAAGGCTTTACCATATCTGATTTACTCCGGAAGAAAAATTGCACTTTAAATATACCGCCCCTTTTCAGGTTCAAACCAGTTTACTACAGAGGATATCTTGACAACCGAGGAATTAGCAGAACTAAGAAAACATTGGCCGTGGTCTCAAAGATGTTCGAGGTATGCTGGTGCCATAATTGTGATATACCTGTGAATATTGATGACATTTTGTAACAAATAGATACTGAGATATATTTGAATATGATTTATGAGTTATTGTAACGAGATATTGCAATAATTATTGTACAATACTTGCAGGTCATGTTAATTTTCACAACCTCTTACTAAGAAATGCAAAATGTACAATAATGATAGACAAAAAGATGTAAAAAAAACTTTGTCTATAAAAATGTGATAAGGGCTAAGCATGTCTGTTTCAATAGTGTAAATGTGTATTTTTTAGAAATTGAAAGTTTACCTTTATCATGTAAATACATGTACACGTGTCTTGTAAAATCATCAGTTTAATAATCATTAATTACATTTTTAGGACTGATTTTGACATAGACATGTGGACACGATGATTACCTGTATTTGAAAACACATTTGTCAATTCTTTTAGTTGATCTAGTGACCTATTTAGGTCAAATTCCCTCTGATGGATGACGAGGGTCAAAGTCCAGCGGTTTTTAATTTGCTCCTTGTCGCCACCCCTGTCGACTACTCTATGCCTTCTTAAATTTCATTTAGACAATGGAATTGGGTTAATTTTCATGGCCCTTGGTACATTCCTTTGGCATGGTTTAGATGTACAACTTTCGTCATGGGTACGTCTTTGTACAGACTTTAGGGCGAACAGTAGGGTCCGTATATGGCTGCAGCTTTGAGCAAGTCTGAAAATTGATCAAGATACATTCAAACTCGACCCTGAAAATGTATCGATATACATGTATATTGTATTACAAAATATTTACCGTAAACAGTAAAGTTCTACAAGTGAATCTAAGTATGTCAACAAAACTGTGTGTGTATGACATCATGTGAAAACAATCAATGAAACGTGAGTCACCGGTGAGTTTTTATTGCTGACCAATGAAATAAGGTGAAACAAACAGTGCTTTATATATTTCTTCAGACAGTAGTGCTGAAAACAGTATGTTAGGTTCTCTGAATTTAACTCTTTGAGAGCCTCCACATGATCTCCAAGTGTCAATATTTAGACCAAAACATTTCTAGAAGGGATCTTCCCCTGATAATGTTACCAATAAAACTGACCTTTTTATAAGAATGTTTTTTTTTTTTTGGCTCATCAGTAATGACTGGCCCCTATTCTACAGAATGTGCATGTAAACATGTATGAAGAGGAAGTCTGATAATAATTCTACTTTGAAACAAAAGGAAAAGAAAATCTATATGCAATGCACTAAAGTTTCTTAGCCCACTTGACACTGACAGTATGTGTAGCTGACTTGTTCTTTGACCGTGATGCGAAAAAGACGCTCTACCGCTGGGACTTTTTTTTCATTGAGGCAATGCACATATACATGAGAGTGTCATCAATATGAAATTATTCAATAAAAGAATACTGAATATATTTGAGTGATTCTATGTATTGATGTTCTAGGCCAATTTTAACATTGTTTCACTTACATTGGGCTGGTATCAAACTGATGCAGGGTATATAATTTGTTGTCCTTCTTTAAGACTTTATCTTATGTAGTAAGGGATACTTAACCTTAACACAGTACATTAGTTTACTGTCTAATCCGAATGGCAATTAAAGGGACATGTCACATCAAGGGTTCATACCCTCTAGCCTCTGGCAAGCGCTATACACCATAAATCACAGCAAGTTCTGTATGACACTTTGGAATGGTAGACAAAACACTATATAGGGGTCCCTGAGTAATTTTAACTTTGTGAACTAAGTGGTGAACAGACAAAGAATGCAGAGGTAGCAGATTTCATCCCTTCTTCCTAGTAGAAAACAAAAATATTTGCAATTAGTGGTATAGGTTCTAAAACCTCAAACACAAAACTCATTTGAATGAAAATACTTGGATTTAAAAGGTTAACAAATAAAAAATTCCAACATATACAATTGTTCGTGTATTAAAAAAATATCCATAAATGTACATAATTTTTATATTTTAAGTTCAATTTATTTAAATGCAAAAATTCTTCATAACCAAGGGCTTCGAAGTGGTACCAAGACCGCCTCCCTTTTGTCCAGATCAACCACATCACTTTTTTTTAATTATGTAACTGTCAAATATTATGATCACAGACAGATGAACACATCAACCGCCCGCCTTTTACTCCTGCATGATGATAGTAGACCATGTATTTATTCACCCAAATCAATAATTGTTATGGTCTACTGTCACAACTCAGGAAAAAAACAAGTTCTTATTGCATGATGAAGTCTAATTGACAAAAACGATCGTCTTGAGCATTATAACTTTGGTATTATATTTATAATATTTATAACCACAAGGTCGTTGCCCCTGCCGGTGAACCGTTCGAGTCCCCGAGGGTATACATAAACCTAGTGTCTGGTAGTTCTGGACAAACTGATAATCTTATACCTAATAATTGGCAATGATAACTTTATTTAAATTTCCAAATTTTTCTAAAGCTAAGGTAGCCTTTTTTTTACAGTGGTTACTCTAAGACGGATTTTCGCTATACGTTTAGATATATTATTTAGCCTTGTCTGATACCACTTTCTCTTTAGAAAAAAAAACTATTGAAAATTGTAGCTCAGCTGATGAAGTCTAATTGACAGAAACGATCGTTTTGAGCATTATTACTTTGGTATTATGTTTATAATAATATATGTAATTCATAAGATGTTGATTCTAAATCACACACCCCTGAATTCTGTAATAGACTTAACTATTCTTTGAGATGGACAGGTCCAAATGTGCAGCTACCCCTACCATTCCTTTTCCTAAAAATAATAAATAAAAATAACCCCTCTTTTTTCATTTTAATTGATGTCAGTTCAGAAGTGGATAATACATTGCATTAAATTTAAAATTCAAAATACAAAGAAGAAGAAAAATCACTAGATCTAGAATATAGATCTAAAAAATCCCTTTTAGCTCACCTGGCTAAAGCCAGGGTGAGCTTTTGCCATCACTTTGTGTCCGTCTGTTTGGCGTATATCTTCTTTTCTGAAACTACTAAGCCAGTTGGAACCACACTTTGTCACATTAGTCTTTGGGTGGTTCCCTGTAGAAAAAAGTGTTTGTGAGCCTCTTGTCACTTGCCAGAATAAATATTTTAGACCAGCTTATATTAATTGCCATACATTGTTAAACCAACAAGGTATATTGAACTTATGTTTAGAATTATGTTTATGGGTATGATATAGCCGTATGTTATGTTGTGTACACATACTCGTACATTTGAAAATCGATAATTTATTCATTTATATAGATATATTTATGATAGAATACTCGATGCTTAAACTGTCCCCAGCTGTAAAGTCTTTTAGCAGCTTTATTCAGAACCTTTGAGTTGTTGATAGGCTTGTTGCTCTCCGTGTCTCGTAAGAACATATGATTGTAGATAAAAGAAAATGAAACGTGATAATATCGTGATAAAATATTGATGGGACAATACCTTGTAGAGAATTAACCTTATTTGTGATCGGTATTGGCAATTTATGTTGGAATTCTACAGTCATATAACATCTTTCTCGTTGATGTAGTAAAATCTCTTGCAAACGATCGGTTTTCGCAGTTTCGGCTGTAAACTTCGTTACTTATGTAAACACTTCCGCACAAAATGATCGTTGTTAAGAATTATATATATATATATATATATATATATATATATATATATATATATATATATATATTAATACGCTATTTAGGTGTCATTTAAGTATTTAATCATATAAATGAACATAAACACTTATAGATTAAACATATATGTATTTTAAATAATTGTCATTGGTTTCAAAGTTAAAGTTTGTGTGTCAAGGGAGTTGAACTGCGGGAGTAGTTTTTGCGCATGTGCAAGCGTTAAACTGAAAGACTACGGGCGAATTTGTTGCAAACAAACTAGTTTCGGTTTTGGTTTGCAAGCCAGCTATGAAACTAAAACTAGTTTCCTATGGATAACAAATAATGGATCTGTTGTATGAACGATGTCCGTGACTTCGCTTACGTGTTACGTTAGAAGTAAAAAGTTCCATTACATTAACACTACTACACAGGGCTTGATAGATTACCTACACTTTGAATATTATAATTAAACCCATAGGGATATGCAGTTCCAAGCTGTTTAATCCAAAATTGTTCAAGTTGTCTACAGAAGGGGTTACTCAAGGAGGCGTTGTTAGCCCAGTGGTATATATATTTTTTTCAAGCAAATTCATTTTTGATAATGATTCCAGATACGAAAGCTTTAAAGAAAACCGCGAAAGATCTTTTCCTCTACATATCCAACCGCGCTTTACATTTATTTAGAAATAAGTATGCTATTTGTATTTAGTAGGAATAGTACTTCGCAATACGTTTGACATATATTTGATTTACATTTAATCTACGAGCCTATATTGAAAGATATTCGTCAGTCTTGATTATTTATCACTTATAGATGAAAAACCATGACAGTGTCTTAAACTATTTGGTAATAAAATGTTTTTCCCGTGCAGCTTCTCATAACCGAAAAGTCAATAGAATCATCCGTATGGTAACCATAAGGTTACTCCGCCCCGCCATCTTATGTAAATCGGACATAATTTGGTTCTTTTAGCGGTTGTAGAGCCATCTGTACCAAATGCGAGGAAGTATCGTGCACATTTTTGTTTGGATTTGACTGTGGACCCGCGGCGGGTGCCGTGTATCAACAGGGGATGCTTACTGCTCCTTGGCACCGCAAATACCCGTGTTTGTTCATCATTTATCAGATTCATATATGTGTCATTTGCTAACTTTTAAATTGGAAATTTTAAAGTGAGCACATGACTACTTTCCAATTTAAAGGTTAGCAAATGACATGTGTATCCTGGACATCCTGAAGATAAATAATTTGGTACCTGAGATTTTTATATTCATTGCAAAATGAAATATTAGATAGTGAGAAAAAGTGAACAAAATTAGAGTAACTATATAACTAGTTCTATATTTATTTATAAATGTCTGTTTTCAAATTTGAAACGCATAGAAATTTAAGAAGTGTAGATCATCGGCTTTATCATGCTCCGAGAGTCATTAGACATGTGTGTGTTCACATGTCAGCAGGATACCGTCCAAATAAACTAAACTTCTGCGGTCCATAAAACGGTTTTTTTTTTACTTAAACTGTAAACTGTAGTCTGAATGGTTTAGCTCCCATGTTTTCTCAGTGTAAAAACTACTGTCTTGTCAAACAAAACATTTATATAGAGAGGATATTCACGATTTAAAAATTGATATGATATGAATTGACAAAATTAACAACGAAGTAAATAAAACCTTAAACTATTACATAATGGTCAAATGATAAAGGTAGATATAAAGCTTAGCTTTGAATATTGTGTTAAATTATGTATAAATTAACGATAAATTAATGATATTTTGAGAAAGTTAAAGATATTGGTGAAGTTAAATAGCAATGAAATACTCATTTGGAATAAATTAAACTGTACGTGTAAATATTTAAGTTCGTCAAGTAATTTGATAAAGACAAAGGAAATATTTTAAAGAAAACTCCTTTAGCATAAGCCAGATTGACAGTTAATCGCCTGTAAACCAATCATAGTCGTATTAAATAATGGTACCTAAGTACGCATCTCTGTTCAATGACGCGAGGAATGCATACCATTTGGATTTGAAAATTAATTAGATTATACAATGTCTATGTAAGCCGATTTATAATTTGATGACATTTTGATAATTAATTTTACCATCCCCAATGAAAGAATGTGGGGATTGTCATAGAATATTTAAATAGCGACATTGATGACTTTTAATTGAATGGAAAATCATAACTCAATATAAAACCTATCTCTAAATAGGTTTTGGAGTAATTATATTCTTTTACGACCACCCGACTGACTCTTATACTAAGATATTCAAGTTACAGCTGTTACTGTATGTTGGATTTAGGAATACATTTCGGTTACTTTTTTATTATTTTTTTTGCCTTGTATTATACCACCTTTTTGTTTCGGAGCTCTACATCTGTTTTTAATTCGTGGTCAACTGATAAAGACTTATTGACAGAAATGATTATATGGAGTATTTGGTGTTGCCAATTTTGCAAAACCATAATTTGTATTAATAACATGTTTAGATATTTGCAAGCATTGCTTACGGAGGTACTTGGATTTATAAGATACTCGGACTGTATGTACCTAAATCAAAGCATTTGGTTAATTTATGCCGACCATCGATCAGACCGTAAATGAATGAATGATTAATGCCAGTATTGTATTCATTTATATGGATCGATCAGACCGTAATTGAATGAATGAATAATGTCAGTATTGTATTCATTTATATGAAACAGTTTATAAGTTTAATTTTCAACAGCGCCATTTACATAGTACTTAACAGCGTATGCCCTGTGTGCAAGAAATAGAGAAAACTTAACTTGTTTTTATTTTTAATTATTTTGTAATATCACTTGTAAATTGCATAATTTATTATTTGCATGCATGATTCTGATTCGTAATTTTTTTCACGTGAACTAGATTTACATTATATGAACGGCAATCGCTTAATTTTGCTTCTTCTCTTTTATTAATTCGAAATGTCGAAGACACTGTAAATAAATTTAGCATCTTCATACTTTTTACATCTGAACATAGTAATTCCAGACACTGACACTTTATCATGTCTCTTTATTATGCCTAATATACGTGTGTTCCTCTTCCTCAGCCTACGAATATGTTCGCAACCTATAGACAATCCCATTCTGGTACGTCTGTATTCGGGTTTTACGTAAAAATTGATGGTTATGTTATGAAAGGACTGCATTAACCAGCCAACAGGAGTATTGCCATTGCTTTCATATACAACGGTAGGTTCATATCCCCATTTATGAAGGCCACAGAAGTAATCACTGACTTCAGGTCCTTTTTCAATCCATATCCGTGCAGCCATATCTGCTAATTCCGGTGTGAACTCGCCAAAATAGAATCCCTTTGGTAATGGACTGAAATATTTAAAGTATCATAAGTAAACTTATTAAATATAATATTTACTCTTAAAATTTGAATGTTTGTATATCATAGGTGACTATAACGTGAATCTATGCGACAAGTTAAAAAACAGTTCTACATATTATTTTACATCAATCACATAGACAAATTTGTCAAATTCTCAGGAGTGACACTCCTTATATTCCAATAATCAGAGCCGCCTAGCGAATGGAGTAAACATAGTTATTTGATAACATTTTATAAACATAGCTTTCCCGAAAAAATGGATTATCAAATTCGAACTTAAGCTGCATTTCCGTTGCAAGAGTTTTCATCCTACATTCTGTTTTACATGTAGTCTCAGTTTAAAGAATTGAATTTCAATGTCCCATTGTAGTTTAGAGACCTAAAGGGTTTGTCACAGGCTTTGCTATTTATATTGATATACAATAACAAAAAGGGATATGAATAAAAATATTAAACATTCTTAAATCCCTTTTGTGAAATTTTGTGAAAATTGCTTGAGAAATCCAGATTTAGCACTTTTTCAATGGCAATTGATTAACTTAACCTCACTATTTGTACACCTGACTTTGTTTTCACAAAATATTTAGGCAAAGAAGATTTTTAAATCCTGTACATAGCTCATATTTGTTATTGTATATCACGTACAGGTTGTAAAAGAAGAAGTCGAAATATTTTGTGGTAAACACAGTTAAAACCTCTTTAAGATATTTTTAATATATAATTAGTGAACATAAGAACATAGACAGGTCAACATTAAAACAATATATCGAATTTTATATGTTGACACAAAGTCATTGTTCATCGTGTTATAAAAATGGTAGCTAGAAGATATCACAAAAGCGCAGTATACCTCCGTTACTCCTTCATAATAACTACCAAACGATTCAGTAAACTCCAATGATGCCACGATGATACTCACCATGGAGGTATCATTAATCCGGGCATTACCTCAAACATGAGTAAATTATCCATTACCGAGGAGACTTTACCCTTCTTTGAGGACATCACAGATTGAATAACATCGTGAGTTGGTTTTAATACTTCTGCAATGGTAATTAAACAAATTATTGAATATCAGATCTAGATGTATTAAGTATGTGAAATAACACCATTAATATTATAACGAAATTCAAACGCTACAGAAGCCAGAGTGAGCGTAGCTGCTGTACATCCAAACGTAACTTTTACTGAATACATGGAAAACAGTCTACATTACAGACGTAATATGTATATATATCAACATCGAATATGTTTAACAATCTTTTAAGAAAATTCATAAGGAACATTTTATTTGTACCTTCCGGTAGCCACCAAATCTGTCTAATACTGTAGCTCGATGATTTCAATTTTATCTCTTACTGTATAGCTTTTTGTAAAACGTTTGAATGTGACCGATTAGAAAATACATATTCCCTCATTTGTATATATAATGCTATACTATTTATCATATATTTCTCGCATTCTGTAAATCCGGGTTTATTCGCGAGAATTTTGGTGTAATTTTGCTAGAGTTATCACTAGCAAAATTCAAATGATCGTGTAATGAATTATGATTATAGTTTAACGGAATGGGCATTCGAAATCAAGAAAATAACAACTCGTAAATAATTTTAGAAGTTGTTAATCGCGAAAATGAATTCCTTGGTTTCTGGATTTACAGTAATTGATAGTATGAGTGTGATATATATTTAAAAAAACCACTTTGAAACTATGCATTATACTTTCCCCGTTATTTGATTGGTCAGTACTGACAATTCGTACCGTTGTTTGAGAATTCGTACCATTGTTTGGTTGCAAACAGTATTGTGATGTCATGTTCATAGACATGACGTTTCATTTTGTTCTGCGAACTACTTTTCTATAGTTGCAATGGGTATGTTTGCACTTTTGTTTTTTTTTTCTTTTCAGATTGATAAGGCTACGTCTACTAAGTTTTCCGGTGCCGTCACTGAAATTTAAATAGTCAATGCTTAAGTGTAATTTTAAAATTTAAAAGTACCGGCTTTTTATAGCGTAGCTAAAAAAAATACTAAAGTGTGGGCCTAAATCAGACGTCAGTAGGCTCCTACAGTACGGATATCGCCGCATCATTACAAAATGTCATTCACCCATATTAAACATCACCACTGATCAAATCAAAATTCCTTTACCATCATTTTACGTAATTACGGATTCATCATCAATTGATATACACCTAGTTCAGATTTGATCGACAACTGCTTTCAAACTTGATTGCCAGAATATGTGTAAAACAACCCAAATATCAATAACAAAGTCTGGTCTGTGATCGTATAGATGATTTTAATTCAGCAGAGTGCAGCAATGGTAACAATGTTCACAAAATCAGAGAGTATGGTGGCGTTCTCTCTAGGCGGTTTCCCGCTGGTCTCTCTCGTCTCCAGAACTCCAGTGCTTTTATATGTTTGTCAATTTTGACCAACGCAAAACACCAAAGTTCTAGAAACTTCTAGAGATTTAAATGCATCTACAATTGGAAGAATACGGGCGCCAGCATCATCAACATCTGTCATAATGCAACCTTTGGTAACCTTTTTACACCATCATTCTTAGTACAACTTCAGTACTTTATATTAATTATCATTAACATCAAATCTTGTTTACCAAAACTGATGATGACAGATATTTGACCTTTTAACCTGCAGCTGTAATTGCTGCTGAATTTGTAAAGGTGTTGACAAGTTGTTTATCCCAAACAGTATATTGTAATATAATCCTGAGTAATTTTGAATTTGGAATTTTCATATCTAAATTAACTTTGTCAACATATTTTACTTGACCGAATTTAGAAATCATGTAATTTTAGCTGCCCGTATTTTCCCAAATACATATAGTACACATCATTTCTATTTTCAAGACACACCAATTTATTATGTATATATAATTTCCTAAAAGATTTATCTCCCGTACCTCATATTATTCCATATGTGTCACGAATCGATAACGTTTTCGTCTACTCGGTTGTATAACATCTGTATACATGGTAAAAGGAATGTACTTTTCGGATACGATGAAATTTGGTCAAAAGGTTATTAATTTCAATTCAAATTTCTAACACACGTGATAGTTATTTCATCATATCTTAATTTCTTTGTTTGATGGAGCGAGATCACGTGATAGAGGGAGACGTTTAATGAATTGAAAACCATAATCATTAATGACTGCATTGTCCTGGTGAAACAAGATGCATTACTGAGATTTCCTCGGGCCCTTAACACTCAAAAGTGACCTCTTAATCGAGGGTCTCAAAATCGTCAATTTATAATACATGTATGTTCAAACATGTGTATTAAACTTATACTCATGTATAAATTTGTAATATCTGATATTTGAAACACATTGAATTAAGATGTCAGTTTATTAAGGTCAACAAAGTAACGTTGGACGTGACAGCGTTAGGAAGGTGACTGCTTCCTGGGTTTAATTTACATTTGGAAAACGCTTGGGAGGAATAAATAGTTGCCTTAGAGGAGGTGAGTACGTCAAAATGGTTGCCCCGTGTACAGGTAGACTATATCTATCTATCTACCTATCTGTATATCTATCTATATATATATATATATATATATATATATATATATATATATATATATATATATATATATATATATATATATATATATATATAAAATCACTAAATAAAAAAATCTTACCCCGAAAAAGGATTTTAGATTTCAGGTTTAAAACTCCGGGAGACAGTAAAGTGTCTTTGATGTCAATTGCATTATTATCAGTGCTGTATACAAAAGCTAATTTCTGGCAAAATGAATTCTGAAAGAAGACGCAATATTCTGTTAAGTGGTAAGTGATTATTGTTATATTCACATAAGATGGCGGGGCGGAGTAACATTTTGATTATAATACGGATGATTCTACTAACTGTTCAGTTATGACAAACTGCCCGGAGAAAACCCGTTTTATTCCTTATGTATGGTCACAAATAGGAATGATTACTCTAGTCAGTGTAATTTTATTGTTAAGCTTTGTTACCTAAACTTTCAACTCGTGCTGGTCAAGAAAGGGTTCGCGGGACTCCACCCACGTGGTTATATGGATTTTTACTACAAGTTCATAACCTTTTTTTTTAAATACAGCATTTAACTAGGATTTTACATGTCCCGGTACATCTCCACCTGGCTAGGAAGTAAAGAGCTTTGCTGGTTTTTACTTAACATTTAGTACTCTATATCCCAAACACTCCCGCTTTTGTTCATAGATGGAAGAAATGAGGATAGACAAGACGAGAGGGAGGACAAATTTCAAATATATTTAAACCTATATGTATATACGCTTCCATAATTAAATGTAAATTTATCTTTTAAATAGTAATGTTCAGTTGAGTAAGTATTCAATGATTTTGTTCGTAACTTTATGTGTATCCTCTATGACGGACATTATGGTATTCAAAGATAGAGAGAGATATTAAATGCAACCATAATAACAATTGAAGAAAGGTTGATTACACTACACTCAAATACAAAAATTCATCGTTGAATTACCACTTAAAACCTTTATCTGTTTGATCGTTTCATAATACAGTGATACACCTGATATCACTTCAAAATTGCCTCAGTGTTTCGTGTGAAATGTTTACCATATTTTTTGTTGCTTTTGACACTTTATATGAATCATACTTACGTATTATCTATTAAAAATACTTTGTTAAAAATCGGCATCATCGTTTTACAACTGTTTCTATCTGTGTGAGGGGAGAATTGTTTTTTCTCATTTTGTCTTATAAGTTGTATTGCACCAGTACATACTAGAAATAACTCTTAATTCTACTACTTTAGACAACTGGAACATCATAATGGTCTTTGTTGTAAATGATAAATTATGTTCAGATTTTACCTTGCATTTGCTTTCATCAGCACTGACCACCACCACGTTGGGTTCTGTTTCTTTATTAGCCCATACTTGTAGTCCGTGTGGGTCCCCTTTGTTAACACTTGCTACGACTCCACTTATCTACAATACACAGTTTCGTACATGTATTGCTTTTTACCACTTTACTGACCTATCTGATAATCTACAACCCGCACATATTTGGTTTATTATGAACATGGTATATACCGGTTCCTAAGCGAATGAAACTGGTGTCAAATGACAACTCATATATTTTTATAGGACTTAAATGTTTAAATACAAATATATGTCAAGCTGCGTTGGTATTACAATTTTAGATTATCTATCATATTGATAAGCATTTGTATAATTATTGTAAGACATATATTAGTTACAGAATTTAAAAAAAAAATCCTCAATAGATTGCAGGTCTTATGTTATGGCTAATAATTGAAATTATTTCTCCTATATCATATCATATCATGAACAAACCAAAGATTTATTTAAATATGTATGCTTTGTGTTAAAACGAATTTAATAAGTATGCAAAATTGTTAAAACCTATCAGTAATTTGACAGATTGATCATGTTGGAACATATATCGAACCTAGGCGATTCTTTTTGCATATCTAAATTTATATTAATCTTGTTTGCGACTACTCTGTTTCACTAAGTGAAATGTTGAGTTACCTGTCCGATTGCGGTTCTGATACGTCTGTACCAATTATGAAGAGGCTTCGTACCTCACGTATTTCATTTTATTTTGACTGTGGACTTACGGCAGGTGTGACCGGTCGACAGGGGATGCTTACTTCTCCATGGCACCTGATCCCACCTCTTGATTTCGAGAGGTCCGTGTTTGTCAATTTTTACCAGATTTGTACCTTTATCCTGGAGATGATTTATATCTTGGTATCTGAGACTTTTTATATTTTGGAACCGATCAAGGATAGAAGCGTAACAGACCAAAGAACAGTGCCGGTCCTAGCTAAAATTTGAAGTCGGAGTTGGATTCGATAAACTGCTTGTTCGGAATATGATAAACTATTTGATCCTCAATTGGCTTTATAATTTCACAATCTGTTCAGTAAAATCTTATGATGCTATTTAGAGAAACGTTGTGCAATATTCAGTTTGTGATTCGAATTTTCAGGATATTACATTATGCTAACTCACAATGAATTAAAGACTTGAAATCTGTTGGTGGACTCAGTGTATCAGGTCGATATAGACCTGCGTCCCCATCAGTACAATGTCTTAATCCATATCCTTTTGTAATTTTAAAAACCTACAGGCACAGCACATTCTTCAAGTCCCATGACTGCCCAATTTTGCTAACAAACAATAGAAATAGAAAATTGTCTGATTCACACATTATACAATTTTTTAACATACTTATCAAACCTAGTACACAGATGATGTGCAGTTGGTCAGGAAATGATAAAAAACATAATGCAGAAATCATCTAGTCAGGGTACACAAGCGTACAATTCACAACTGTCCCATCAATATGTATTTTTCTAGGTATGTCAATTTGTGGGAAGTGTTTCACCGAACACTGCGTGAATTCATTGTTTGGAATTAAACATTGTATTTTTGTGCACATACTTAAACCACTATCAACCTAAACCAAACACATTTATCAGTGATAGACAACAGGTCCAAGATAGAACAGCAGCCCTAACCTTTCCAGAAGTCAGCTCTCTTGAGCGGAATTACAAAGTAGGTTGGCTAATTATTGCTGCATTTCAGTTTCATTTTCTTTCTCAGAGTTCAAACGCTATGTTGCCGATCCTATATGTCTTGTACTCTTTAAAATCAGTCGTGTTAATAATGAAAACAAACGATTGTGCATGTATAGAAAATCAGTTAAAACAAAGTTTTCACCTTAACTTAGCGTCAACGGGATGTCATGGGGTTTCAAATGAGCAGTAGTACGATGTTATTGTCTATTAAATTAACGCTACCTTCAGTTTTTGATCATCTTAAAAGTAGAAAGAGTATTGTTATGAGATAACACTTCCAAAGCAACCCTGCAACACGTCAGGAATAATCAAATGGCCAAAAAGCTTGTATTTTGTATTTTAGCTTCGAAGAAATTGATCGTTCAGATAATTATGGATTGTGCCAGTAATGGTGGAAAGCGTTTAACTAAAAGGTAAAACACTGGCGTGTAAAATAGTGTATCACAATAGCGATGTTTCTTTAAAAAATGCGCAAAATATCAAGGCTTTGGGACAACCAATGAACTCTGCAATATAGAGGTTCGTTGAAGAAAAACGATTGATGAAAATTAAAAGCGACTAACATATACTGCATATAACATATACTGACAAATTGATGCATGGTCCAACCTATGATTCTATTATTCACTAAAAATTGAGCAATTACAAAAATGTTTACCAAAACCTGAACCTGAAGGAACAATCGGGAACAAAACTATACAGTAGAGACTACCTTAGATATCTTGTAGATATTGGTCATATATATTATAAACATAATACCAAAGTTATAATGCTCAAGACGATATCGTTTTTGTCAATTAGACTTCATCCGTTGAGCTCCTATTTGAAAAGTATATGTATTTCTAAAGATAAAGTGGTATCATACAAGGTCAAATAATATCTCTAAACGTATAGCCGAAATCCGTCTAAGAGTAACCACTGTAAAAAAAATTTACCATCTTAGCTTTAGAGAATTTTCGAATTTAAATAGTGTTAACAGTGCCAAATATTACTTTAGTATAAGATGAACAGCTGGTACCGAAATACCAGGTACTAGGTTTATCTAACAGGGAGTCAGTTGACACAGACTTGAGGTTGTAACCAGCTTTACTTGTTTGCATATATAGTATATACATGAAATAAAATAGCATACAATGTATCTTCTAGCTGCAATATATTTAAGTAGTCCATCTGTTCTGTACCAAAGTCATTTCCTTATGAAATTTAATGTTCGGGTCAATTCGTCCTCAATACTAATCGTTCTTTATGGTCAAGGCTTTGGTCATTTCATAGTCATATACGGCAGGGAGTCAGTTAATACAGAACAGTTATATAGAAAATCATGTTGGTCGACCTTAAAGGGGTATTAGCTGTATTTGTTTTCCTTTTTTCTGCTAAGAGTGATATACAATAACAGAAAAGAGATACACACAGGCATGACATTTCTTAAAATATTCCACTATATTTTGTGAAAATTGCTCAAGAAACACAGGTTTGGCACTCTTTCACTTCCAATTGATAAACTCAACCTTACTCTTTGTATATGAATACCACACTGGACTTGACCTTATTTTCACAAATTGTATTGGATTATAAAATAGTTTATGCCGATGTACTGCTCCTATTTGTTATTGTACGCCAAGTGCAGTTAGTAAAATTCGAAAAAATTGAAATCATAATTTTTGGTAAACATAAGTAATGCCCCTTTAAATACAGACACATAATACAGGATATATATATATATATATACAATAGGGTCAATTTGGCAGTCTACACCGTAGTCTCTCGGTTTCAGCAACAGGGGATTTATATAATACTAATTGGAACAACAATAGGATTACGTCTATCGTTGTGCATTTTAAGACAATAATGAAATTAATTTCTGAATAATAATTGGAAAGTAATTCAATTCGATCACTTAATACAATAAAAATGAATTTACATATGTTACTGGTATAGTGTATTGGTATGCACTGCTTACACCATAGATGTCATTATAACGTAATATTAAGTATTCTACTCCATTTAAGAAAATTTTGTGTGCAGTACTTGTGACTTTCTAGTACGTTAAAGGAGTAATATACATACCTTACAATACACATATCTTGCAGTAGTTATACCTTACAATATGCATGCCTTACAGTATTCATGCTTTACAATATATATGAGCCGGCCTGGCTCAGTCGGTAGCGCGCTCGACTTTTGATCGTGAGTTTGAATCCAGACGGCGGCAGGTTGGTTTCCTGTCTTTCGGATGAGACAGTAAAACCGATGTCCCGTGTCACAGTTGGTGTCGACACTTTAAAGAACACTCACTGCAAAATGGCCGTAAGTGCCGAGCACAGGCCAACATTTGAAGCCCTTCACCGGCATTTGGTGACGTCTCCATATGAGTGAAATATTCTTGAAAGAATAATAAACAAACAAACAAACAATATATACCTTATACCTAACAATATAGATACCTTAGAGTATTCATACCTTGCAGTGTTCATACCTTACAATATACATACCTTACAGTATTTATACCTTACAATGTACATGCTAAAACTCAAAAATCAGTAAACAGAAACGTATAGTAAAATATATAGAATGTCCCTTTATTAAATTACTAAGCCGACAGTATTATAATAACAAAAAAGATATATAAACGAATTTAAAAGTTCTTAAATTCATATTCATTTCTTGAAAATTGCTTGAGAAATCCAGGTTTGGCATTTTGTCGATTGCTGTTGATTAACTCAACCTTTCTATTTGTATATGAATGCAACACTTGATCTGGCCTTTTTGACAAAATATATAGAAATAATACATCAAGTACGAGTAGTAAAAGTAGGAAAAAAAATTTTTTCGTCGGTAAACACCGCTAATGCCCCTTTAAATGTAGATGCACTCACCGTTTTGAGGAATACGCAAGAATGAATACCAATATCACATTATTATATACCAAGGATAAAAGACTTCACGTTAAACCTATCCATATAAATCACAAGAACAAACCAACGAAATACATGTTACATAGATCTATGCATGATATCAGAAATTTGTTATCAATACCAAATCGATATTAACATAAAGTAACATAAGATTTCAATAGTTACCACGGCCGAGTACGGATCATATCTGTTTAGATGCTGAAGCAGCTTTTTCAAATTTGCTCCTGTTAATTTCACAGCCATAACTACAAATCACGCCAGCCTCCACAAGAGTGCATTAATAACAGCAAAAGAAATTTCACGTGTTTTCACAAAAACGTCTTTTGATTTGTTAATTATCGAATGAAATATATAAATCAATTATCGTGCAGAATTGAATATCATTTTTATTTGCTTCAATGATTTCACTTTTACTCATTATTTCAGTTGATCTAAATTTATTATACATCGGAATGACAAGTGGTGTATTATTTTCTGCTATAAAGTACAAAAAGGATATATCTATTTCTGACATATCGATTTTATAAATAGAGTGAACTCTGCAATAATGAAATCGTCTTAAAGTCATATCACAAGTTAACGGGTCTTATGTCAATTAATCAGTTTTTAAATGATAGTAAGGAAAACCCTGTTAAATCATGTTCAGTAAAAACAAAGTATACATGTATCCATTCGCAAGTAAACCGGCAAACTTTCTTACATATTCAGATTAAGATTTAGGAGGGTTCGAACCCTTGTTGACTTGAGGTGAGATGTTTCGTAATTAAAAGTGTCATGCTCTAAACAGTCGACCAAGGAAGTCTCTGTATTTACTCTTACAGAAATGATCACAATAACATGCGGACATATAATGTGTATCCATCTGACGTCTTTGTAGGACACCTATGAAATGAATCAATTTACCCCACTTAATAATGCCTGTTATCTATTTTTGCATAGTTATTTTGTTTTTTTGTTAATACAAATATCAAAATCACAGATACCAAGGTATAAATCTTCAGGATGCTCAAGATATAAAATGCAAATCTAGTGAATAGGCCCTATTGGAAAAATAACAAGGTTTTGTGGTAATTCAGAGGTGGGATCAGGTATCTTGGATGGGTAAGCACACCCGCCGTGAGTCCACAGTCAAATTCAAATAAAAAATTGAGGGATAAATTTCCGTTGCAACCGGTACAGACGATTCAACAACAGCTATCGAATAAGTAACTCCTTACTTATTGTCAACTGTATATTTAAGTAGTAATATCAATTTTGTCTGTTTATGGTGTTTATATATCGCAGATGAGTCGGTGTGCCAGCTCGTTTTCAACCTATAAACATTTCGTGTACAGATGGAAAGTACCTCTTGATAAGGATATCAACACTCTATTTATGTTATCATTTTGCAAATTTTACGATCGATAAAATGACCAAGTTTTTCAAATATTTCATTTGGATTAATCGTCACACTCAGGGCGGGTGTGACTGGTCAACAGGCGATGCTTTCTCCTCCATGGTACCTGATATCACCTCTTGATTTTCAGACGTCCATGTTTGTCCAATTTTCACCTGACTTGTATATTTTCACCTGAATTTTCTCATTTTTAATATTTTGGTTTAAGTAAATTTTAGAGATAGATAGATGGATAGATAGAAAAAAGATAGTGAAGGAAAAATGGACCAAAATAGATGGAAAGAGAGAAGGGATTTATATACAATTGATCATAGGTATGGATTATACCGGTGTTAAAGAACATTACAAATTATAATAATGATGTTCGTTTTTCTTTTATTAATTCGAAAAGTCGAATACATTGTAAACATATTCAGTATCTTCATATCTTTTAAATCTTAGCATAGTTATTCCAGTTATTGCCACTTTATTCTTTCTTGCCACCATCCCTAATACACGTCTATTCTTATTCCGCAGTTTACGAGTATGTTCACAACCTAGAGACAATCCTATCCTGGTACCTCTATATTCGGGTTTTACGTAGAAACTGAAAATTATGTCATAAAAGTCTTGCAATATCCAGCCAACAGGGGTATTACCATTTCTTTCATATAGAACGGTGGGTTCATATCCCCATTGATGAAGGCCGGAGAAGTAATCACTTATTTCGGGTCCCTTTTCAACCCATTTCCTTTCAGCCATATCTGCTACTTCAGGTGTAAATTTGCCAAAATAGAATCCCTTTGGTAATGGACTGAAATGCATGTAAAAATGTATGTATATGATAGCATCCTTAAATGTGATCTGATATTGGAAACTTTAAAAATAACTAAATGACATGTGAAATTTAACATTTATAGATGTGGAATAACAATAATTTGCAAAGATTTATGTGCGGAAATGTGTTCCTCTCCTATTATGAATATCTCTGAGTGTTCCAGTCACACAATCTGTTCATTTAGCCATTCTAATTTCATACAGGCATTCTCGATTAGTTGGGCATTGATTCAGTACTTCACCCGGAACATATCAGCAGATCATATTGTGTTAATGTTTAACTATTTAATAACAGAGTGGACTGACACAACAGGGAATATTATATATATATATATATATATATATATATATATATATATATATATATATATATATATATATTAAAAAAAAAGATTTAAAAATGTCCCAGATTTGTTTTATTCTGTCAGCGCTTTTGCCTGTAGGCTCTTCAGACAGAATGTGGTAGCTTTGTAGTAATGTATTGTGACATCACGCTATTGTGATGTCATGTTATTGCGTGTTGAGTTGGTTTACATTGACTGATAGCTTACTATATTTTGTGCTTGCGGAAAAATATTGTCGACAAATATTATTTTTTGTTCAGTAATGGTTTTAACAATTCAATGAAATATTCTTCTTTTGCTTTGCGTAAATTTTCATCGTCGTTTCTAATTTTATAAAGCGGGAATATTTTAAATTTCACTTTTCCACACTCATCAAAATGTTTAGAGCACGGTGTATTTCTGGTGGAAGGGTCCTTTATGTATTGTTTATGCACCCGGACTCTATCAATCTGCTGGTTTGTCCGATATAAAATCCTTTGCAGTCCTTTGCACAGTAGATACAAATTTTGAGATTTGCAGTTCATGCTGTTGTTTGGATGTAATATTTTGCGGGATATAGATAAAAATCAACAGGAAAATAGTCCGTTCGTTATTACACATAATCCTCGTAATCATAAAATTCTACGTTCGGCCAAGATATTTTTTCCAATATTAGACCAATCAATCAACATGACAAATATTGTAAGAGAGTCTCAAATTATTAACAGTCAACGATAGGCACCAAATCTAAATAGATTACTAAGACGAGTAAAATATGAAACAACAAGCTCATCTAGTGTTAAAAAATGCTAGATCCTAGATGTGGGACATGCCAAGTAATTGAGTAATATATATATATATATATATGAACATCAGTACATGAACACGTCAACATAAAACTATTTACATCGGACCGTATATTAACAAGCCCTTTTGCCCCGTGTTAAGAAAAGTTGTTTGTTTGCAAATATTGCCAAAACGAGTAACATAAAATTATAATCCAATGATACCGCGACGATACTTACCATGGCGGTAACATTAAACCAGGCATAACCTCAAACATGACTAAATTATCAATTATCGAGGTGACTTTACTATTCTTTGGCAGCATCACAGATTGAATTACATCGTGCGTTGGTTTTAATACATCTGGAATTGTAATAACACAAGCAGTATTGAAAGATTTATGATGCTTTATTTATGTAAAATTACATTTTAAACGCAACAAAAGGGAAATTAAAAGTAGCTAATACACTCCAGAAAGTTAGGAAACTTATTTATGTTACGTCATACTCTATTGTATGAATATATGGTAAAACAATCTCTCTCTCTCTCTCTCTCTCTCTCTCTCTCTCTCTCTCTCTCTCTCTCTCTCTCTCTCTCTCTCTCTCTCTCTCTCAATAAATTAACCAAATTAAATGAAATATTCTTGTAAATAAATTATTTTGGACAGAAATATTGATTTCAGATCTTTATTAATCTAAATAGCTAATTTAGTAATTTTTTGACGCCCGTTCACTGATACTTATTAATCCAAATTTGAAGCCCTTCACCGGCATTTGATGACGTCTCCGTATGAGGGGAATATTCTTGAGTGGGACGTTAAACAACAATAAACAAACAAACAAACCAAATGCTCCTCATACGCTTGAAAAGAGGTATACAGTTTAGTCAATTCGAGTTCTCTAAAAATGCTATATTGGTTTGTAAATTTGTTTTATGAAATGTTTTAAGTCGATCTATTATACCCTTCGTTGAATGTTTCACGGCTGAGACTGAATGTGTATGTTTTACGTCATTAAATTGTGACTCCATAATTACACACGCATTTGACGTGTGTGTGTGTGTGTGTTTGATGTCATAATGGAAACGTCTGTCAAAAGGTGCCAGATGTAATACAGTGAAACAATAAAACAAATCAATTCATGAAATGTATACAGATTACCAAAATCCAAGTTTACATGAAAATAAGATTTGACCCTGACCTCGTCAATATGTATGTGTGTGTGTGTGTGAGAGAGAGAGTGTATGTGTGTCTGGTGTCATAATGGAAACTTATGCCAAAAGGTGCCAGATGTAATACAGTGAAACTATAAAACAAATCAATTCATGAAATGATTACCAAAAAAAGTTTACATGAAAATAAGATTTGACCCTGACCTCGTCAATGTGTGTTTGTGTGTGTGTGTGTGTGTGTGTGTGTGTGTGTGTGTGTGTGTGTGTGTGTGATCATCGTTTTAATGAACAATATAAATATTGTACTTGCGACTAGTTATACAGATCATTAAATGGAAAAAAAAATCTTACCCCGGAAATGGATTTTAGATTTTAAGTTTAAAACTCCAGGAGACTGTAACGTGTCTTTGATGTCATTTGCATTATTATCAGTGCTGTATACAAAAGCTAATTTTTGGCAATATGAATTCTGAAAGAAAACGCAATATGCAGTTGAGTAATTAAGTGATTACGTTCATAACTCAAATTATATTTATCTTAGATCTTAGATATTCCGGTGTACAACGGTAAAAATACTAAATCCAAACGTTATAACAATTGAAGAAAAACTTGAAAAGATTGATAAAAACTTCACATGAGTATTCAAACCTTCGGTCACCACTTTAAATTTCAGCTTTATCCGTTTTATATTTTGTAAATGCAGGGAGACACCTAATATCACGTCTGAATTTCCCCATGTGTCTCGTGTCCAATCTGAACTATATTTTCTGATTGTGACACTTGTTCGGTAACGATTGTTGGATCTTCTATACCAAGTGAGACGAGGGATTTTTCCTCACTTATTTCATTTGAATTTGACTTTGGACTCGCGGCGGATGTGATCAGTCGACAGAGGATACTTACTCCTCCAAGGTATCTTATCCCACCTCTTGAATTCCAGAGGTCCGTGTTTGTCCAATGTCCATCAGATTTGTACACTGTTTCCTGGATATCCTGATGATAAATACTTTTGTATCTGTTATTGTTATTTTGATATGATTGTTTTGTAGTACATTAAACTATATTAATCAATGCATGTTTTATTGTAACATTCGCACTACCATATCAATGTCAACATTTAAGAAGGGTGTGAAAGAGACAAGAATAACACGTTTCTATGTTTTTGTCTTATTAATTGTATTACAACATTACATGTATAAATCAATGTTCATTGTACTGCTATAGATGAGTTTCCGTAAGCAGTATTATGAAAGAGTTATGTCTCTTTTTCCGTAATATTTTTCTTCATAAATTAACCAAATCAAATGAACTATTCCTTTGAATAAACATTTTGAAAACAAAATCTTTTTAGACAGAAATATTCATACCAGGTCTTCAATACCCGAAACAGGTAATTTTGTTGCACATTATGATGCCTCTCTGACCAAAATTATTAAATTCAATTTCGTTGCTTGAAGAGAAAAAAAAATAAAGATGAACCAAAGTATTGCCATCAAAGTGGAATAACTCTCACAAATTACTACTGATGGAAACCCAACTGGAATATCGCAATGCACTTTATTATAGACAGTTTCAGTTTTTTACCTTGCATTTTTTTTCATCTGCACTGACCACCACCACGTTGGGTTCTGTTTCTTTATTAGCCCATACTTGTAGTCCGTGTGGGTCCCCTTTGTTAACACTTGCTACGACTCCACTTATCTACAAAACATAGTACAGTACACAATGGAGATTTTACAAAGCATGTTCGTTGAGTATCATGTTTAGTTAACTCAAGTTAATTTCCAAATCATACGAGGCTTAAGGAGAGTTCGATAAACACGATAAGCAACTTATACGAGTTGTTGAACCTGTTTTCACCAAAACTGAAAACATGCGTAGTATGGAATATTATATCCTGTCTAGACGCCCTCGAACTCTCGTGGTCACGTCAAACTTGTATTGCGCTTCGTTCACAAAATTTCCGAATTGTATCAGTATGTTAAAGGTGGGAAACCAAACATTGTTAGAATGCTTCAATAACCGACCCCTTCCCAAAATTGACCGCCTGATGCATCTTTATGTATACTCTCTGAGTTGGCCATTTTTTTCATTTGTTATACGAGGTCAAAGCTTAAAGTTTCTTATCCAATTAAAACGCTTGGTAGAATTAATTAACACTGTTGTTAATTCACAAGTCATATGTTAATCAACAACAGCCTCGTTTATACAACCGTTTGAGAGTGTTGTTACAACACGAATTATAGTAGAAATATTGTTAATTACCAATTTATTGGCATATTATGACATAACCACAGTGACCCATGGCCGCTCAATTTCGTAAACAAGAAATGTCGTTAAAATTGTCTTATTCACACATTATACAATTCCATGACATACTAAACAACTAGTGCATTTATGCTATGCAGTTGGTCAAGAAATGATAAAACCAACATGATACAGACACAACTAATTAGCGATCGCCAGTGTACCATTCATGGCTATTACATCGCGACGAAAAGTTCGTTAAACATTATTGCAAGTCAGTTTGCAGCAAGTAATACGGCTTCAATTCATTGTTGGATATGAAAAAAAACTGTATTTATATGCATATTCTTCAAACACTTTCAAGTTCATTAGAATTCTTCGATCAGTTTGATCGACAACAGATCAGCAGCCTTTACAGGAATGAGGTCTCTTGAGAGGAAATACAAAGTAGGGTGGCTAATTATTGATACATTGTCAGTTTCGTTTCCTTCTTCAAATCATTAAAGGCTGTTTCTAATTCTATATGCCAGTGCATCTTTACTTATTTATTCAATACATCTATTCCGTCTTTTGTGTATTTGGTACAGTGCGACATATTTTATTCTGTTCTCAAATTCATCAGACTATCGATAAAACGACAGCACTTGTCTACGACTTTTTAATTTGAGGTCGCCATGGTTATCACGGTTTCTTTTCCCCTCGCTTCATACGAATACAGAAAGATGTCAGCCCGGAGAGGGGCACAGTTGGTACCCATTGTAATGCAGGGTATTTGCTGGAAAACCTAAAGAAATTCCGAAAATATTGCCCACTAGATAGTCCAGCATCTTGATGATATCGTCTTCAGTGTACTTGGAATTGGAATCAAAATATTCCTTCACAAAATAAGGTTCTTTGCGACCTAACAGTAAATATCTTTACCTGGGATTTCATTATTTGTATACAAAATAGAGGTGATTTATTTTAAAGTTTCTGGTGAAGTATTGTTGTACAAAGGGTAAAAAAAAAATTGATGCTTGTAATATGTTTGGAATATGGAGACTTTAGATGTGTGCATTACTCTTCAGTTACTTTTGTAAGAATATTGATGTGTACGTAACTGGTAAGTGATGGTAAATTGTAAGATAGAAGGGCTTGAAGGCTTTTGGCCCCTTTTTGTATCCCATACCCATATTTTTGTAAATTTACGCTACTAATGCCCGCGCTTAATTCGGAACTCGAGATTAATCCTGATTTCCGTTCAATTTTCGGTTTTACACAACTTCCGTGATAAGAGATTTGAAAAAGGCTAGCCGAAAATATTATTGACAACTGGCGGCATCGGATGATTAATTTGAGTTTATAATTACTCACTGGATTTATTGTTATGCAGAAATCGTATTGTCAGTGGCGTAAGTAGCGTAAACTTACAAAAATATGGGTATTTGGTCACGGAGGGGGCCAAATGCCTTCCGGCCTTCTTCTTTTTATATGCATTGAAAATACGGCACATTACTAAAACTCGGAAAAAGCTCACAAAAATCTCAAAGTCGGTGATCTGTGTCGTCAAGCAACATATAAGTTAAAGAATAGTCCAAATGTTCTAGAACGATTAATTTAATTTCATTTTATATGGATTTTATTTTTATCAGACAACATCCAATGCTACGAGCGACTGTGGTTTATTCTTTTAATGTTAACGCATATGTACACATCAAATAATTTTACCTTGAATATATACAATTTATCATTCAAACGTGATGTAACACTGCTTTCACGCTTAAATGTTTAGCAGGTCGGTGTCGAGATACAAGGCAGCCCACAGGTTGCATGAAACACACAACACCAAGGAAACGGTGTAGACGATTTGAAATGCTGTTTACTTGGATGACTGTTAATATTTGATAGTTTGTTACGTCGGAACAAAGACGTTAATGTTCATACATTGTAATACAAACATATTCATATCTTTCCAAACCCCATGCTAATATGCTCTGACCTAGAAAGAAAATAGCGTCTGCTTTCCAATTATGCGTTGATATGGAAATTCCAATAGAAAATATCTATATATAGAGGAATGCTGGACAACTCGCCCCCAAGACAACTCGCCACCTTTTCAGGACAACTCGCCCCCAGGTTAAGACAACTCGCCCCCAGCTTTAAGAAAGCAAACTGGGGGCAATATTTTTTAAATAAATGTATATATTTTTTATTTAATATATATATTTATATATTATTTCGATATTTACTTTTGAAAATAAATCATAAATAATATAAACAATAACACACTATATTTTAAGCACTATTTTCTTTTAATTCACAATTATTTTCACTTTAACCACAAATTTCGGCACGTTTTTCTTCTTCATGTCCGTTGTAGATCTGTCCACATTTCTTCAGAAGATTGCTGGCGCTGATGGATCCATCGTTGTAGTTGTCCCAAAGCTGGTTGATGCGGCACTGTAGGAGTCTTGTAGTCTTTCGTTGGTATCTCTTGAGTTTTCCCTCGCTGATCATGATGTCTTGCTGTTCCTTACGCTGCAGCGCCAGAGGATGGATCCGCTCTTGTTTTCCTTCTTCACCACATAAGAAAATCCATCACTGGACACAAGTTTCCTCTTTCCGCGTTGCGAAGTGTTCTCGGTGACTTGGATGACGACGGCTTCTCTTGTAGAAAGTTCATTGAAGTCTGGTCGTTGAGTGATTCCTCCTCTGGATGGTGTGGCTCGGCGTGGGGACACTGGGGATGTTGATGGACTCCTCAACTAAATGCGGGTGCTCTCTGCGTCTGGGAGAAGACGTGAGGGGAGCTCGCTGGTGATGGTGACCTCGGAGTAGGGAACTGTGGGCTCTACAAGACACACTGAAACACAACTTGTCCTTGGCTTCTCATCCGTCGATACTCCTCACGTGAGATGCCTGAAAAAGAAATTTGTTTTAAATTAAATTCATCAATTTACTGCCATTTTGCCCATAACCCGTTTAAAAGAGGAGAAGATGCGATTAATATGATTTGTTTTCTATGAAATTATTTATTTTTATATAATATTATATATTTTTTTATCTGAATTACATATTTGCATTTATACGGCTATTATGCTATAAAATTGCGCTTAAAAAGATGAGAATATACGATGTTTTTAATATTGAATTATTTTTTATGTAAAATGATATTTTTTTTCTAACCTGTTACAAGTCCTATGTTGTTTTTCCGTGGCAGGAAATGCAACATAGGATCTCTTGGCGTTGTCGGAGATGTTTGCATACAATGCACAAGTCAGCCATGATTGAAACTGATGACAAATTCAAGTCATTTCTTCCTTATATAGGGACTATGTCAAATTATTTAATTTGTTTCCCGCAAGCTTTCTTGAATTCTTCATCACTTTTAAGTTGCTTTGGAGCTTGGATACGCCAACTATAAACACGTAATTTTCAGGGCTTGCTTGTCCTAATTAATCATCACTTTGAAGTTCCAATTTTTTTATAACGAATACACGTAATTTTCGGGGCTTACATGTCCTAAAATCATTACTTTGAAGTTAGTTTCAAATTATACTTGTGAGCTGGGTTTTCATTAAAATTCTGTGTGATAATTAGATTGTTCAACTCTTAGAACATTGTACTTGATTTACCCAGACATATTCTACAAATATAAATCAATATGATGAATCAAAATGCATTTATTTGCTCTATTTCACAAGAGGGAAATTTATACCTACACCGTGGTTACTTTATATATATTATTAAGTGAAAAAAAAAAACAAACAACATACACAATCGTAAATATTAATTAAATTTTATTTATAATACATATGAAATTTTAAATTTGCATTTAAATATATTTTATTGAATAAAATATGTCATTTTTCCTTGCATACACAAGAAAAAAACAATGGGGGCGAGTTGTCTCTACAATGGGGGCGAGCTGTCTTGAATGGGGGGCGAGTTGTCCTAAATTGGGGGCGAGTTGTCTTTACAGGTTGGGGGCGAGTTGTCTTGGGGGCGAGTTGTCCTGATTCCATATAGAGTGGTTTATTACTTTGGGTTTTAAGATATATAATATAATACTTCAATTCTGAATGGTAAAGGAAATTCTATTCAATCATTTCATATGATAAAGATATTCAAACATAATTTACATACGTTTTTCTCATTTTCCCCTGGTATAGTTTTTGGTTAATGTTTGGAATGCTGGTATTCATTTTGTTTTTTATGGTTTTACATATATTTCGATAACAATAAATATTTTACTTTTCACATTATACAATGTATACAATATGGTAACCTTTCATTACTCCATAATGTTTTAATATTGTTTAACGTCAATGTTTCATACGCTTAATAGATTGGTTTCATTAAGCAGTATTTTGCAAGGGTTATTTCCCATTGTCTGCCATAATATGTTTAAGCATATATATTTCCTTTAAAAGTAAAAATGAAGAAGTTCCAATTGATAATCGTAACTCAAGTCCATTAGAACACGACGAATTAGATGTGTAAATGGGAATGGGAAGTTTGTGATATGAAAATTGAAATCGTCGCGTTTGTCATAAAAGGAAGTGTGAAGTTGACCGTCCTCTCCAATCAACAGTAGTAAATGTAGGTAAGAAGCAGATGTGTTGCTCTCTGTCGTCTCATTGATCTCTAGCTCAACAGGAAATATCTGGCCGAGGTAATTCTGAAATTCTGAATGATTTATGGACAGAACGTCGTCGATATACCTGTACGTTAAATTGAACCGAGATGCTAACTGTTGGAGAGCAGAGACTGTGTAAATTCCGCTTCATATGAATACAAAAAGATGTCAGCCAAGAGAGGTGCACAATTCGTACCCATTGGATTGCCGACAATTTGTTGGAAAACGTTTCCCGTTGTTTACTAGAAACCCCAGCATCTTGATTATATCGTCTTCAGTGCACTTGGAATCGGAGTGTTCCTTAACAAATTAAAGTTCTTCATGACCTAACACTAAAATATTTATATCTGCGATTTCCATTTTTCTGTACAAAGGAGTTTTGTATAATAGATGTTAATCTGTTTTTTGAGTTTTTGATGATTATTGTTGTGTAAAGGGTCGAAAAATCAAAAGACTTGATGCTTGTAATACGTTTGAAATTTGGAGACTTCGCTTAATTTAACCAAATTAAGTAAAGTACTATTGTTCATAAATAGTTTGAAAAAAATCTTTTTGGACAGAAATTTGTATTTCTGGTCTTCATTTATCTGCTGATTGTGGTAAAAGCTATGACGATGACCTCCCTTTAACTAATAATATTTAATCCAACTTGGTTGCTTAAACAACGTTAAAGCCACAATATGGCCATCAAAGGGGAATAACTCTCACAAAAAAGACATTGGGCATTAAGGGTATAAGCATGGGAGAAAAATAATCAAACATAGGTGTGTTGAGTGTAAAGGTACCTCGTGGTAAGAATCTGGAAGTCTTTCAGATTTCTACCACTCGGGTGGAGGGAAATTTCCTTATTCACTCCACACACCTATGTAAGATTTTATCATTACGTTTCAGTTAATGTGATACAGCAATTCACTATGAAACGATAAAAATCACATTAGCCCCCTCCAGTTAAACCTAGTTATTTCTAGTTAATGTTTCGAGAAAAAAACATGGTTTCACTTGAGAAATAAAAGGTTTTTCTCATTAATGTCTTTTGGCGTAGATATTTGAATTAACGGAAGAAAAACTAGGTTTAATTGTGCTAAAATCACATTAATACTCATTTATGTGATTTTATCGCATTTCAACATATTTCTTTGATAGTCCACGTATTTCTCTTGAAAAACTAAGATAAACTCGGTCTTTGCCATTTTTTCTCAGTCAAATCAGTTACCTTCAGTAAACGGAAGTTAATGATAAAAACCTGGTTAACTGAAAAAATATTAACTCATTTGTGTGATTTTTGCATGCTATAAATGAACACAATTCCTTAAGACAAAGCGATACATATAAATTCATATATATTAGAATTTGGATGAGTCGAATTTATTCAGTCGAAATATTAACAAAGTTCAAAATATTTTTGTTATTTAACACTACGTATAAACAAAATTAAATTCTAACTTTTATGACTCGAATTATCCGTGTTCCGGACCTTTTCGAAATGTCAAGAATAAGCGTTTGGCAATTATCATACTTCTCATTAACCCCTCTGTGGTTTAATTTTAGAAAATTAATTTCATTTTGAAATCACCCATCATTTCTCCTGATATATGTTTTATGTAGTTTTATACATCCTATAGAACTTCTAAAATTACAATTCGTGTGGTACATGGTTACCTATATTATGTACCGATGTTTCGAACTTTTTCTAGGTGGGGTCTCGGACCTCGACTCATGGACGTTTTACTAAATATATATGGGTCAAGATAAATCAAACACAAAAACCCTAAGAAATCCAGTCAAAATAAAAAAGTGACACGCCCCTATAAAACAAGCAATATCTAATCGGATAATGACTTAGAATATTCTTCTCATTTTGCAAAGCAGACAAAATTACAGAAAGAAACAAAATGCTCTAGATAATGAATTTAATGTAGATGCACCCACCGTGGTGATGCATACGAAAGAATCAATATCACTTGTTTATATACCAATGATATAGAGCATGTTATACGTATCCACATTATTCATAAGAAAATAAAAGTAAACACATAAAGTACATGTTACACAGGTATGGATTGATATCAGAAAAATTATTGTCAATATCAAATAGATATGAACATCAAGCGAGGTATAATTTTCATAGTTACCACAGCCGAGTACGGGTCATATCTGTTTAGATGCAGAAGCAGCGATTTCAAATTCCCTCCTGTTAATTTCACAGCCATAGCTACAAATACCACCAGAGTCTACAGCAAACATAATTATACTGGTGGTTTGATGTCATAAAACAACTTAAAGATTTTTGAATAATAAGTAGCATGAAATTATCATGAATGCTATAGAACACTGAATACAAAAACATCATAGTGTTGAGAGGTTAAAAACGTACGACATGATTTATCTTGAGTCTTAGAAGATGATGTAAGTACAGGAAATAATAGCAAAATGATAACTCATAATGGCTTAAAGAGAATTTAAAGATTTTTAATAATAAGTAACATGAAATTGTCATGAAGGCTATAGAACACTGAATACAAAAAAAACATAGTGTTGAAAGGATAAAAACCTACGACATGATGTATATTAAATCTTGGAAGATGATGTAAGTACAAGGAACAATAGCAAAATGATAACTCATGATGACTTAAAGAGAAATTAAAGAGATATTTGACCAAAGTATAATTAGAATGCTCTATACAGATTTACACTAATAGTGGTCTCTTAACCACATACATACACCTAAACGCAATTACATATATATACACACACGCACTGACATATACACACGCGCATACCTATACACACATACACACACGCACATATATATGTACACATACATATGTTTTTTATAGAACAAGCAAAGGGTTTACACATATTGATTACTATATAGACGACCGCTGCGTCCGACTCTAGCCATTTCTGAACTGACAAATTATATAATGCAAAAGCGACATTATTCAAATATATTTGCATATTTATTTTTGACAATACATTTTCATCATTCATTTAACAACAAAGTAATTTCCCCATGTTTTTATAAAAACCTTTAGATTTTTATATTTTCCCTAATAAACCCACTTTAAATATTTGTTTCAATTTATCTAAATTCATTTCACTAGAATAACAAATGAGTTATTGTTCTAGAAAAAGGACACATATGTGTCTGACATATTAAATGTATAAATAGAGTGATAAAGTGATCGGACGTCTGTGACCTATACAAATGTCATAAATATAATACCAGTGAAATAATGCTCAAGATGATTTTTTCCGTCAGTTGATCGCCAACTCTAAATAGATTTTTTAAAGAGAAAGTAATATCAGACAAGTCGAAGTAATACATCTAAACGTATAATCAAAATGTTATATAATGTTAAATATTCCATTTGTTTTCTTATAATGTGATATAGATTATTTAGACAAAATGAATGCGTTAAAGAGGCATTAGCTGTGTTTTGTTTTAAAAAATTCCCTCCCCCTTTTTACTTCTAAGGTTGATATACAAAAGCAAAAAAAAAGAGATACAGGTATAACAGTTCTTAATTTCCTATATATTTTTTGAACATTGATTGAGAAATCCAGGTTTGGCACTTTTTCCATTGCAATTGATTATCTCAACCTTACTATTTGCATATGAATACCACACTGGACCAGACCTTATTTTCACAAAATATAAAGGAAAATAAGATTTTTGTGCTTTTGTATAACTCTTATTTGTTGTTGTATATCAAATACAAGTATTAAAAGTAGAAATAATCGAAAAAAATGTTTTGATAAATACAACTAATGTTCCTTTAAAGACTGTGTTAAAACAAAGCCAAATAACTAATATACAGATAATGATAGCCCGTTTAGCCCGTATATAAATCTCAATCTTCAGGATGTCCAGGAGACAGGAGTTATCCCCCTCGGCAAAAATCAATACGAATGAAATTTTGTATTCATGCGAGTGTTGGTAGTTTATCCTTATATTATTAGTTATACTAATAATATACTCTCTTATACACTACTGACATTATTATAATGTTACTCTTAGTTAATTTGGTTCAAGGGTGTGTTTAAGTTCTTTAATAGAACGTTTTGCGTGTTATTTATTGCTATTCAGTATCCTACTTCGGGCTTATAGTAGGTCACTATGTGGCATAAATAGTGCAACGCGATTGGCTGAATCTAGTTCGAGGTGTAATACAATTAGAAGAAGGCCTAATATACATATTCCTTTGTCAATATTAACATTCTAGTTTAACTTTCCTCCTCTCTGTCTCTCCCTCCGTTTATGTGTATAGGACATGTCTGTTATTGATAAACTGATGAACTTCATTTCTAGCTTTCAATGTGTGTTGGTTTTAAATATTACCTATCATTTTCATTCTTCTGCTCTGACAACAACTACGTTGGGTTGAGTCTCATTATTTGCGCAGACGTTCAATCAAAGTGGATCCACTTTGTATACACTCTTTATGACTCCAGTGATCTACAAGATACCGATAGAGTTTATGTGTACTCCTGTATCGTACATCATTGGATTTATTTTCTTAAAGTACAATGATTTCAAATAAAGCTATTTCCGTAACCACCAAAGATTTCCTTGAAAATTAGACAGCCCTTGGTGGACATTTAAAAATTCTAAACAGCTTTTAGAAAATTTGAGGACAAACCATTTTTCTCAAATTTATAGTATCAAAACATACGACCTTTCTAATCTTTACACAACTATTCGACATGAAAAAATAAAAGAGAGACTGTTTTACATTAGTGACAACTGTTTTTTTTGTTTTTTTTTTTTACTAAAAGTGGTACTCGAAAATCTAAATTTCTAGTCATTCATTATCATTATACTTATACCGACCAACACAACTGATTTTACACATGAATATACTAGTGTTGATATAAAAAGGATGCTGGAATTCCTAATTGAAAATAAATTGCATTGTTTGGAGACTAGGTCTGTCGGCCATCCCATGGGAACCAATTATGCACCTTTGCTGGCTGACCTCAATTCATACGAAGAAGACTTCATTCAGACTCTTCTGAATCAAAAGAAGAAAGAGCTAGCGGTAGCATTTAATATGTAATTTAGATATATCGACGACGTTTTGTCAATTAATAATGACAATTTTGATATATACTAGTATGTCAATGCGATATATCCCAACAAACTGGAAACTAAAGACACAACAGAATCAAGCACACATGTATCCGTCTTGGACATTTTGCTTAACATAGACACAGAAAGAAAATTAACAACCAAGCTATATGGCAACGCGAACATTTCAGCTTTCTCATCGAAAGTTTTCCACATTTCAGTTGTAATATCCCGAAATCACCTGCATATGTTGTTCATCTCACAGATGATCCCATATGCCAGGACGTGTTCAACATATGAACATTTCATATACAGAGGTACACTACTGCCTGAGAAGTTATTGATACAGGGATATCGAAAATTGAGTTTTATGTCAATGATCCCCAAATTTTGCGGTCCGAGTATTAGCCCCCCCTCTCTCTCTCTCTTTCGCTCTCTCTTCTCTCTCTCTCACTCACTCACTCTCTTTCTCTCTCGCTCTCTCTTCTCTCTCTCACTCACTCGCTCTCTCTCTCTTTCTCTCTCTCTCTCTCTCTCTCTCTCTCTCTCTCTCTCTCTCTCTCTCTCTCTCTCTCTCTCTCTCTCTCTCTCTCTCTCTCTCTCTCTCTCTCTCAATCAAATGTTGAGTTTCCTCTCCGATAGAGGTTGTTGACAATGAGTCATCTGTACCAATTGTTATGTGGATTTGTTCTTCATCTGTTTCATTTGAATTTAACTGTTGACTCACGGCGGGTATTATCGGTCAACAGCGAATGTTTATTCATCCATGGCACCTGATCCTAACTATACATGTGTGATATATAAGAAAAAGTATAATTTAACATAAATCAATTAAATTAAGTACGGAATGGTTCCTTTACTTATTTATGAAGAAAACAAATCGATTATAATGTCAGAAATGCAATTGAAAGCGATAGCAAAATACTGTCGACTACATTTAAAATCAATCCATCAGTCAATTACCATATCATTCTCGTACTTTTAGTTATGTAAAAGACTTATCTGTTGATCTGCCAATAATTGTACTGTCATTTATAATTTTCATTCAGCGGAAAACTGTTTAGCTACTTTAGTTTACAAATTTGATTTTTTTTATTGATAAATATGTTATACGGAATTTAATGTCACTCACTTGCATACCATTATTTTGTTATATCTATTATAATTAATCATCGCTGTCTACTGTTACATCTTCTGATAGAACGTTTTAATCTAAAGATAATGCAAATGCATCTCTGAGAATACATTACATTAACCTGGCCTTTCCACCTAACTCGAGATGTTATACCTAATGTGTCGTATCCTAGTGGACTTCGAAATTTCGAATATCCATCTGTACTTCCCATCATACATTAAAAAAAGTTCAGCTTCTACACGACGCATGAGGACAATGACCGCTAAGTAGGGCATGGAGGGAAGGAGTTATAAAGACGTCAGATTTAGGAACAAGCATTACAAAGACAGTACATAACATGACTACAGAGTAAAATGGTAAGAAGAATTGAATGAAAAATAAAAACTATGAAATTAAAAGACCATGGGCTTGATTTGATGTCACCAACGTTACTTAATACGCAAGCTCAATTTATCTTTCATTATTATGACAAAATATACGACAAATTAGATATACAAACGGTCTCAACATGAAGAACAATTGCGAATAATAAACACATTTATTTCTACTTTACAAAATTGGGTCACAATTGACTTTATAGTAAAAATGAAAAATATCAGCATGGAATATTTTTTCCTTTAAATTCTGAAGTTTGATTGATAATGATGAATAATTAACATCACCATTTACAAATGAATGCTATACATATAGAAGATATCCAGTTGCAGCACAAATTCTGTGATTCTTTTATGATTTTGAATATAGTAAAATGGTAAAAGAAGCAACATGCGCCTCTGAAATATGATATCGATCAATTACATGTACCGAAAATTCCACACTATGAATTACAAACGCACTTGCAATTAAAAATCAGTTTAAAAGTACTATTAAAGGAACTAAGAATATTAAAATTTCAGAAACCAAAGTATAAATCAATAAAATGTCCAGGACAAAGATACAAATCCGGTAAAAATGGACAAACACAGACTTCTGGAAACCAAGAGGTGGGATCAGGTGCCATGGAGGAGCAAGCATCCCCTGTCGACCGGTCACACCCGCCGTGAGTCCACAGTCAAGTCAAATGAAACAAGTGTGGAGTGTATCCTCGTCACAATTGGTACAGACGTCTCAACAACCGCCAACAAAAAGGCAACTCAACATTTCACTTAGTGTAACAGAGTAGTCGCAAACAAGACTATTATACCGACCGTAAAATTTGCGGAACGTTGACATTAAACGCGGTTTTCGATATCCCTGTGTCAATAATTTGTCAGTGAGTAGTTTACCTCTGTATATGAAATCTTCATATGTTGTGCAACTACTTTTGTGTAAGTTTTCTTTAAGGAATCTGGCCTGAAATAAAGAAGAATATATAATACCATAGTGAAAATTTGAAAACCTAAAAATGGAAAAAAAACTAGTAGACAAGAGAGGATGGAAGAAAATTTGCGATGGGAAAGCCGAAATCGTCGCGTTTGTCGTATAGCTTAGTTGCCAATTTCATGTCTGTGTCTATAGTAAGTAAAATGTTTAAGTATGAAGCGTGTGTGCTTGATTCTGTTGTATTTTTAATTTCTAGTTCGCTGGGATATATCGGATTGGCATATGTATGAAAATTGTCATTATTAATTGACAAAACGTCGTCGATATATCTAAATGTCAAATTAAAGAACACTGCTAACTTTTTCTTCGTTTGATTTAGCAGTTTCTGAATGAAGTCTGCTGCGTATGAATAAAGCAACAGATCGGCCTATACAGGGGCACAATTGGTTCCCATAGGAATGCCGACAGTTCGTTGAAAGACCACGTCTCCGAACATTACAAATATATTGTCTATTAGAAATCTCAGCATGTTTTTATATCAACTTCAGTGTATTTATGTGTAGAATCAGAGTGGTGTTGGACAAAATAAGTATCCTGATAACCAATCACTAGATATTTAAATTTTCCGGTACCACCTTTAGTGAAAAAAACAGTTGTCTATGATGCTAAAAAGTCTTTCTTTTATTTGTTTATGTGGAATAGTTGTGTAAAGAGTAGAGAAGTCATATGGTTTGATACTGTGAATTCGAGAAAAATTGGGTGCTTTCAAATTTTCTAAAAGCTGTTTAGAATTTTTTAGTATCCACATCTGATTAACACCGCTTCTGGAATAAGCAACTGTACAGTAGTGTTGAAGTTTCTCCTTAATGGCTCTCAATATCTTGGTAAGGAGTAAAGATAAAGTTTTGATAGATTTGCTGGATCCTGCTATGTATCTTTACTTATTTTGGGTTTTATGAAGTTTAGGTATCCAATATAAATATGGTAGCTCAAAATCGGTATCCGTTGTAGGTATATCAAATGAGCGTAATACGGACACATGATTTTGAAGAAAAAATACAGTAGACAAGAGAGAATGGAAAGTAATATAACTCGATAAATGGGATAGTATAGAGGTAAAGTATACCATCAAGGATGTAAGCAAGATTATCCTCCCCGATACGCTGGTCGAGGAGAATCAGAATCTACTAACCAACCCCCATCCCCAATGGTATATTTTAACTGTTATATCATTCCGAAACAAGCATTACACTCGTGATGAAACTTCTGATGATTTAGTCTAGTCATTTTCAAATTTAAATTATTTTAAATTGCAGAGTCTAATTAATCTTGTAGTTCTACGTCGTTCTCTCTGCGCGAACCCTGAGGTTGTCATTGTGATATATAGGTATGGATTAGTTTATTTGTCGTGTGTCGAGTGCAGGTCGAGTTTGAAATGTACGGATTGGATGACCCAGAACGCTCCGCCAACAGATTGACAGTCTACCAACTAACGCATCTCATTATGGGTACGCAATCATTTTTGGCGAAATCTAGGTAGTAAGTTGCAAATATTTATATGTAAATATTATGAAGAATACAAAGTCGGAGTTTTTGAATAACTACCAAAACAGATGATCAAGAGAGTCGTTTCTGTTATTAAGACTTAATCAGTTGAGCTCGAATGTAATATAAATGTGTATTTCCAAAAGAAAACATTGTATAATGCACAGCCAAATAATAAACCCAAATGTACTGCAAAATCTTTCTAACGGTATACCCACTGTAAAAAGAGGACTATCTTAACTTCTGAGAAATTTAGAATTTAAATGTTGCGATCCGAGCGAAATGGTACATTAGTATGAAATAATCGGCTGGTATCTCGAGATACCAGGTACTGGGTTGATGTATACCCTCGGGTATGTATTTATTCTCATTATTTACAAAATTTACATTTAATTGTTAATTGCAATTTAGTCATCAGTTAGTCAACAAAATAGTTATAAATGAGGTATATTATATTACTGACACAAATATGTTTTACTGTGATAATTGTGCTTACGCGTTATGGGAAATTGAATTTATCCAGTAAAAAACTCCACATTGTTATTAATTGCAAATGATATTCGCTGTGTGTTAATTAAAATTTCTCCATGAATATTCATATACATCATTATTCATTCTCAAAATCCAAGACAGTGTCGTAGATAGCTAGTGTGTATAATTTGAGTTTGCATAGTTTGTCATCATTTGTTTACGATTGATTTCGGATGTAAAGACGTCTGACTTTTGATGATATGATGCATTCAGAACGCTCGCTGTTACTATTTCAAGCACAGAGTTGGCATAGCGCCGCATTTGATTGGTCTGTCATGCATCCAGTCATGCCCTACGAATAAATTACAATGTCAAGAAAAAGATACAGGGAATAAAGTATGTGTCATGTTTTAATTTTTTAGTTTTCAAGGTGGGTGGTAAACATGTGTCCCTCCAAAAAATTCAAAAATTTAAATATGATACACGTGTTTAACAAATAATTTTCAAAATTTTATATTCAACTAAGTAGAGTTGGATAAACATGATAATCAACTTACACGAATTGTTGAATCTGTTTCTACCAGAACTGAAAACTTGCGTGGTATGGAACATTAGCTCACACCTCGTCTGGACACCATCCGGCCTGGACTTTCGTATTCGCGTGAAACCTGCACCCCGCTTCAGTCACAATTTCTCCAGATTACGTCCATGTGTAGGTAAGAAACCCGACATTGTAAGAGACTTCAATAACGAACCCCCTGTCCCTCCAATTACTTTCCAAAAACTGGCGTGATGCAACTTTATGTACAAACATTTTCATGTCAGTAGTAGTACAGGCTCGGTTAACGAGATTTATTCAGCCTTACTGGTTATCTTTATGTGTTTAACTAAATACAGCTCCATTTATACAACTTCTTGCGAGTCGTATAACAACACAAGTTATGGTTATTTTGTCTAAAATATTCTCTGCATTATACCATTATTTTAAGCATTTCATTCCCATGCACTGTCAAAAAGCGTGTATAATGTATACCTTACATATTACTTCTTTTCAGTGAATGTTTATATATAGAGATGTATGATTGAAAATAATATAATGTACAGCTGTTACAGAATATTACACAATACAGGTAATTATAATTGGCTTGCGCTTACATAAATACTTAGTAATTAATACTCATCAGGGCTTCTTGAATATCTAGTACTTGCATAATAATAACAAAGGGGTTTTAGTAACAAGTAATGTATCTGATATACCTGATATCTGTTCTAAAATCATAGAGACGTTTCGTCATCCGATTATGTATATGAGCATTGCATAATGGACGTCACACACCGAAACAGCGGCGACGCCATCTACGCTAACTCTCCGACTTGGCTTACATGAGGTATAAGGTCAAAGACCGTTATCCGGGTGTAAGGTGTGTGAATGGATGTCTGAAGTAACCGTCGCTAGTCAAATCTGACCAACTAACTGATTGTTTAATTTCCACCTGACAATACTGATGAGAGGGTGTGGCTCGAAAGGCCGTACGTGTACATAACATAGAAAAGTGCCAGAACTGTGCCAGAAGCTATATACTGTAGATCAAAAAAAAAAAAAAAAATCTCCAGACTGGACCACTTCAACCTGACGCTTTACCAATTACTCGTTACAGAAACGTATTCAAATCAAACGTGTTTGTGACTCTTGTATGGTCATATGTTTTGCTGGAAATGCTTTCTTCTAAATATGCCACGTCACAATTAAACTCTTATGTCATTTTATTGAACCGATGACTCCCAGTGTTTCACTGACACATTGCCTTAGCTAGTATCATATATGAATGTAGTACTTGGGCAGTAAGAGTTCCTGTCGAATTAGGTGTGCTAACAATTACAAGAAAGTTTTAGAAATTCGTGCTTCATATAATAACGATGCTGAAATGGTATTTTAAGCTAAAGGTTTAATTTGATGTTTAATTCTTAAACATCTAGAATTGGACATAAAACTATAGAGTAACCAGCATAATGTGGCACATTTGGGTTCTATTGTTTACGAAATATATGCGGTCTATTGTAGAATAAGATTTAGAGGTACATGTTTTGCCTTGCTTTTCTTGTGATTTGTTAAATTCATAGAGTATAATTTAAAAAAAATCTGATTTCTTTTCAGCACTTGAGTAAATATTGAAATATCACTGTAAATACAAAATGTTTTTTCGACAGTTTATTTGTCATCCGTATGCAGATTTATTTAGGAGTCGTGTAAAAAGACAATTCAATACATCTTGAAAAACATAAACGAAACATTTATCTAAAAAATTTCATGTCTGCTGTATTGATATCACATTAACATTATTTGATTTTCTGATTAAGAAGTCGTTTTGCGATAACTATGTGTGCACTGCATAATATTGATTTGAATTATTATGTACAAGATCGATGAATCTAATTTCGTCTTTATATCTAGTAGGAGTACCCTAGAGTACCAATAGTACATGGTAAGTTTTCTGTCATACTTGTTATGAATCAGGGTTTTCTTTTTGTTTATAAAACATAAAAACAATGATGTATAATTTTGAAAATTGATTTAAGATCGAATATTTGCAAACGAGACGGTACAAATGGAAAACAGATATTCCTCAAACACAAAACTGAGTTGTTGAGTGTCAGTGGTCAGTAAATCTTTAAAAGTTGCGTAAACATAGCTTACTCCTGACACCTATACCATCAGTGCATTACAGTTACATTGTGAGCATCATTGTCAGATAGTTATGAATTTGTTTGCCGTGTCATTAAATGCGTATTGTCAGACTGACCTTAAAACAGATGACGTATGCCTTTACTGTTCTATCCTATCCGCTGATTATTTGGCTACGTTTCTCAGTTAACATGAAGAAAGCTTTAGTGATCTGCAACTGGATTCTACCACAATTAAACAGTCAGTTATGTGCCTATAAAAACGCGGAATACAGCGTGCAGCAAACATCACCATTACCCCGCCGAAAAGTCTTTCTCATTTATAGTTGTTTGCATTGCTGAAAATTCTGATAAAAACTACACTGGGGTGTTATTGTACAATGAGTAATCAGCATAATTAATAATCAGTGAACATTTTAAAATTTGTTTGTCCTTGATATATCATTTTTCTTACATCTGTGTTTTTAACAGTGTTTTATGTGCAAAGTTTGAACTAAATCTGAGATTCTGATATCCGTTTGAAAGACCATCCTTATGGGTTATTTTGGTAATGTCAGACAGTGAAAGAGGCGATAATAGTGCCCGTTTCGAAGATAAATGTTTATTGATTTAAAATTTTATAAGGGAATTTATTTTGGAGGAACTAAAATTGATCACCTTATGTAAGTGACTTCGCAGTAAAGGCTGCTTGTACCGGTAATAGACTATCTGGTTCGAAATAATAAAAAAAAACATATTTCAATTATCATAATTAGCTTCAACAATATTTAAAAAAAGAATTGAAAACATATTTTATATATTTAAGTTATTTATTCGATATATCTATGACTTTATAAACAGATTCAACGCCATCTATTTTTTTAAATCCAATCAAATGTATGCAACCCAGCGTGACTTCATTGGTTATTTCTACGAGTCCAAGCACACGACCATCTTTTCGAAATAGTTGACGTACAAGTTCAGAACCTGCAGACCTTCCAACACCTGAACGTCTGAACTCGGGTTTTATGTAAAAGCTTAAGATGGGACCGTAAAAGTTCTGCATCATCCATGCCACTGGAAGTTTGCTATTATTTTGATAAACCACAACAGGACGATAACCCCATTGGTTTAGATCGTTGAAGTGGTCACTTATCTCGGGACCCTTTTGTACCCATGAGCTCGCAGCCATTTTTGCTATTTCGGGTGTGAATTCGCCGAGACGAAAACTGTCTGATAATTGACTGAAATATAAAATCATGTTGATCAACCGGCGCAATATGTCCTGTAACATTTTCAAATGATATTTAGATTTGTAACATACTGAAGCAAAAAGGGAATTAAATGATATATGCTTATAATTAACAGGATCCCCATTATAAGCATCTATTGAATATCCATCATGAAACAATTAATATTAAAACCTGATATTTTGTAACAATAAATTTCTTGTACAAAAATGTACGGAAATCCATAGGTGTTAGGTTAGAAATATATCTAATCTGGTGGCAGCCATATAATTATTTGTCGGCAGCAAGTTATTTGTCTGTATTATCTAGCGGCCTGCAATATATTTATAAGCTGGCAGCAATGGATTTCGTATCAAACTGCAGTTAGATGCGTTGGTGCCATTTATTTTCCCTTCTTGGAGAAAATGTTGATTTTTTTTCAAATGCATGTGGTATAAAATATAGATTTACTAACATTTAAACCTTTCAGAAAGAGAGTCATTCATTTGAACCGCTGGCAGTGGTCGAGAGTAAACGTTATGTATGGTGACAAGTGGGAACTATTACTCTAGTCAGTGTAATTTTAATGCTATTCTTTATGACATAATATTTAATCTCGTCAGTAGTTTAGGATTTCTGCTTCGTGAACAATGTTCAGTAACTGGGGCCTATTTTCAAGAAAGTAGGTCAGACAGGTCTTAGTACCCCAAAAGGCACATGAGGATAATTTGTGTGAAGTATGGTTCCAATTCACCCAGTAGTTTAGGATTTCTGCTCCGGAAACGAGATGTCAACATTTCTTTAGTAACTGTGACCTAGTTTCCAGAAAGCAGGTCAGACAGGCCTTAGTACCACCCAAAAATACATCTAGGGTTGATGGGGATCATTTGTGTAAAGTTTTTCGTCAAATGCACCCATTTATATAGCTAGCTATTATATTTTTGGAGATAATATCCAAAAACTATGAAAAAACTAACAATTCGACATTTAAGGGGCCATAACTCAAAATCAATATACTTGATTCTTCCGAATACAGTTAAATATTGTCCTGATGATCATTTATTGCCAGCTAGTTTTGAATCATTTCAGAAATATTGTGAAAAAATCCACATTTCAGGAGCAATAACTCAAACTCGGATCATCAGACTCATCCAAAATTTTCAGAGTAGATAGATCTTGGCTAATTGCCAAAAAAAAAATAATAATTTAAAATACAACATTTCAACATGTCCTGCCGATCATTTCTGGCGAATTAGTTTTGACGCGTTTTGTTTCGATTTTGAGCTGTTTTCCCAAAACTACGAAAAACATTAAAAATCAACATTTCATGTGCAATAACTCTAAAATTGGTTCAGCCGACATATCTATCCGGTAGGTAGATCTTGTCCTGTCAATCATTTCTAGCGAATAAGTTTTGACGCATTTTGTTTCATTTTTCAGCCATTTGCCAAAAACTGCAGTTTTACCACCATTTTCTATTTATAAGTATGGCAGTCATTATGAATGGTCGACAGGCGTACCTGATACATTTTTAAATCTAGACACCCCAAAGATGTGTTTGGCTAAGCTTGGTTCCATATGACTTGGTTGTTTCTGAGAAGATTTTTTAAAAAGTTTACGCCAGACAGACGACGGACGCCAAGTGACGACATAAGCTCACCTGAACATAAGGGGTATGGGTCAGGTAAACTAAAAAACCGCATATCTACAATTCTAGCAATACATACAAGGTTTTGTGATTCAAATTATCAATTAAGATGACATTTATCAAACAAATGTGTGCAATATTCCAGATAAAAGCTTATTACAAATTAGTGATATGAACAGCATTTTTGATAACAGAATATATATATTTATATATATATATATATATATATATATATATATATATATATATATATATATATATATATATATATATATATATATATATATCGATAAGAAAATATACCAAAGAATATCTATGTCAGCAAGTCATACAAACAGAGTCAGAAAAACAGACGGAGACTAATACCAATACTTTTATTGCCATTTCGAACTTCTCATGATATATACTCACCAATCTGGTATATCGTTCTCAGACGTAATCTCAAAGTGAACCAAACGATCAGTTATCGGAGTAACTTTTCCCTTCCCTGGTGACAACAAAGATTCTACTGCGTCCATTGTGGGCGTTAAAACATCTAAGAGGGAAAATGAAAACGAATTACCAATAAGATAAGATTTTTTAAGATCGCTGAATAAACCTACGTAACAAAATTCTGAAATGCTGTTGAATATTTCAATTTTTTTAACAAGTTCACCACAATATTATTTTTCTCTGGATATTTGCAGTCATTGTGAAAGTATTGTGAAAGTACTAATTTTGCAGGCATTTGCAAACACATAGCACGGAATTAGTCGTTATGGCAACTCGCCTAGAAAGCGGGGTATTTTGGTTTTGATTTTTTTTATACTTCAACTAATAAAAAATGAATACCTCGGTTTCTCTTCGCTACGCCTACATTCAACCCTGCGAAACCCTTCAAGTGTTGCGATTTCGTTATGAAAACATCATTATGATACTCTGCATACAAAGTACATATTGCAACCAAGCTGGGTATCAGTGACCTTGTACATTAGCAAGTATTTCATGAATGACCGAGGTACGAACTCCCTAAATTAAAATTTCGACTTCCAGAGACTGCCTCTGTATGGCACACAATTTGTCACTGCTGTCAATATAGTAACCAAACACGTCGAAAGAGAGATAAAATTTCGACCCGTACTTTGCATTTGGTTTAAATCACAGATATTTGGATAAAAAAAATTAAAATTGTTTTTTGTTATGTGGTGCATTTAGAAATATTTTGACATAAGCTAACATGTTTTTTATTTTTTGTAAAAATTCGATTTTCCTGTCCTATATGTACTCAAACACGCTATATCTTATAATGATCACGTGCATATCTTTCTCTATCATTGTACTAAGATCACGTGACGTCAACAGAAACGTATACTGCTTTGGTCATATTTGGCCTTTGACGCTGTGTAATATCATAACAAACCATGATGGGACCCGAGAAGGTCTATCATATATTTTAAGAAACCCTTACCACGGAAATGGATTTCAGTCTTTGGATTCAAAACCCCCGGAGAATGTAAAACATTGCCAAGGTCAGTTGCATTATTATCTGTGCTGTATACAAATGCGAGTTTTCTGCAGTATGAATTCTGAAATTAAAATGATGAAATGTTAATTAACTACTACTACTACTACTACTACTACTACTACTACTACTACTACTAATACTACTACCACCACTACTACTACTTCTACTACTACTACTACTACTACTATTACTGCTACTACTACTACTACTACTACTTCTACAACTACTACCTAGAGCTGAGTTTTTTGCTAGAGACAAAAAGGAGCCACCCGACCAAACTGACTCTAGAGCTTTATTAGCGTTCCGGTCACCTATAGAACATAGCTTAAAAGTTATGAATTTGATACCAAAAACAGATCTTCAAACAGAAATTTATAGATTTTGAGATTTTAAGAGCTGAAATTGTCACAATCAGCTATGACCTTGACCTTTTATACTTCACATATCTTCCATCATATTCCCTACAAATCATCAACACTAAAATACATTGTATACTAAAATATTTCGTTTTTGAGTTGAAAGTTCGAACTTACATTCAATCTTAGCTGTGACATTTACCTGTAATCTGATTACATCAAAATTTCATATAGATATTCCCAGAAGTGTATTTCCTACAAATTGCCAACACTAACAAATATAAAGTCCTATGGTTTTTAAGTACTTTGAATTTTGACCTTGACCCTCCTCACGAATATTCTTCAGCATATTTCCTGCAAATCATCAACACTAACATGTATATAAAAAAATCGGTTTTTTTTTAGTTATTTTGAGTTGAAATTCCAAATTAACATTTAAACTAAGCTGTGACCTTCGGTCTGACGACCTTACATTTTCACATGGATATTTTTCATCTCATGTCCTACAATCTCAAATGTATATGTCTGTACTGAAATTTGACAGTTTTATAGATATTTAGATTTTAAAATTTTATTTGACATTGACCAATGACCTTGAAAAATGTGACCTTTAAACCTTTTGACAGTTTTAAATTGAAAACTGTTTCATGCATATGTCTACATTAAATTTCTGAGATATTCCAATATTAATCTGATTTTAGGCACAGAATATTAGAACCGTTTTCAGCCCACAGAGCTTTTTTAGGAGGCACTCAGATCAAATTTGAAATAACTACACTGTCCTGATTTCTGTTCATTAAAGATATATCAATAATACCAAACAAGGAGATTTTTTTTCCTTTAATGCAGGAATTCAATGTATTGCCAAACACGATATACCGACATAATTGTCAAATAACTAAATGTAGAGGCTTATCAAGAATTGACTGTAAGCAACATTTAAACCTAATTCAAAATCTATCCAGATGGTAAAGTTAGAAAAAGCCCTTAATTTGTATCATATTATGTTTCGACATTGCAATGTATTGATTTCAATTTGATTTTAGCTGACTATGACAGTATCTTTATTCTTACTTTGCATTTGGTTTCATCTGCGCTGACCACAACAACATTGGGTTCTGTTTCTTTATTGGCCCATACCTGCAGCCCATGCGGATCTCCTCTGCTGACACTGTTAACGACTCCTGATATCTACAATATTTCATGAACAATTACATATTTGATGTTCATTATTTATGACCGATTATGAATTTATGAATAATTGACCATGAATTTACGTTTGCAGGACCAAACGATGAAGCTCACATTTAGCTATGGTTGATTTTACAAATTACAAGTCCATTTTTGCATTGCAGATGTCGGTTGATATCTGTCATTCAAATTCCTCAGGTAATGCCTCTAAAAAGACCCATCGGGTTCGCTCGGTGTCACCATTGGGGACCATGTCATGTATATATAACTAAATAAAAATATCAACAATATATATACATACATACATTCATACAATATACAGTCGTAGTATATATAGCCTAAAATCGAATTAAAGTATGAGGTATTTTGATATCCATTTTTTTTCAATATGTCGCATAGTAATATGACAAAACGAACTTAGAACTGAACTATTTCTATCTATTTATATTATTGGATTCAACTTTATATTAAATATATTTGCCGTTTTCACGCACTGGAAATGTATAATGAAACCAGAAAACATTGTAAATGACCAGCACCTGATGTATTTAAATGTTGTTTTTCGACTATATATATATATATATATATATATATAATCTCAGGAATTAAAGTATAAATCTTTTTGATTTCCAGAATATATATTCAAATCTGGTGAATATTGGGCAAATATGGACCTCTGGAAACCATGGAGGAGTAAGCACCCCCTGTTGACCGGTCACACGCGCCGAATGTCTACATTTTCAAATTCAAATAAAATAGCCGAGGAAGAAACCCTCGTCACAACTTGTACAGACAAATCAACAACTGCTATCGAACAGGTAAATTAACGTTTTATTTAGTGAAACAGAATTATTGCAAAAAAGCATATTATACCGACCGTAAAACTAGCGAAATGTTGACAACAATTGCGATGTTCGATATTGCTGTGTCAATAACTTGTCAGTAAGTAGTTTACCTCTGTATTTGAAAATTTATATTTTGAACACTGGCATATCGGATCATTTGTGGTCTCATATAGCTCTTTAATTTCTTTAATGCCATACATAAGGTTATATTTTGGGGAGTATGCCATACTTTAACATTTAAAAAATCATTTGTGTATGTGTATGGGCTTGAATTATTGCAACACGGTACTGAAGTCCATAATTGAGACAAACTAAAAACTTAACTCTTTGATGGAGAATTACCATCAGGAATTTTGATTGCTATTCTTATGTAGTAAAATTCATATATAACCTGGCAAGGTTGATATTCGGGAACACTTTCTTTTATATATGACAAGTTTAAATTCAGATTCTGTAGCAAAACGACACTAAATTACTAAAGCAAGAGTAATCGTTCTTACTTGTTATAATGCCTCCGTATATCCAGTACGGAATGGAGTACATTTACAATTAATCTCGGCTTAATCTAAATGTGAGCAAAAATCATCCGTAAAATAATCCAAATATCACTCCGCCCCGCCAAGTTGTGTGAATCGGTAGTATGTATAGACCAAACCTGATCACATCTAATATACAAAAACTTTGTATTTCAATTTAAATAGTGTTATGTATTCAACATTTTTTTCAGTTATATGGTGGCGGACAGCTTTTAATGGTGAAGGAATGAACCCGATTATAATGTACCCTGGAAAAGACCACGGGCCTTCCGAAAGTAAACTGGCAGTCAAACTTTCTCACAAAATCAGCTGAGGTCCAAGAAGGACTCGAACCTGCGCTGACCAGAGGTTAAACCACTCGGCCACGGAGATCTTAACAACTCGGGTCATAGCTAAACATATGGACTTGCTGTAAAATAAAATTGATTATAGGAAATGGTGAATTGATAAATATTAACTGTTTGATACGTCAATTGCAACATTAAACTCGAACAATGTACAACATCATGAAAACTCTAAGTCTATACTATTGAATACACTGACATATTACCGGCGATTACGGGTAAATAGTTTTCCTTCTGATCTTAATTATATTTTATATTTGCTCTTCATTATTTAGTATATGATTGCATTGGAAGTATGAAATTATGTCGCTTATATTGTGATGACACTTTCTGTTTATACTTACCTATAACCGTTGAATATAAAAATATCAAATACCGTATATAACATTCTCCATTAAAAAACCGGATCCTTTTAATAGAATAAAATTGTACGGGAGTTTATCAGCAGACTCATATCTAACTCTTAACACTAAAGCATAGTTACCACCGCTGAGTGTGTGCCGTATCGCTTTAGATGGTGTAATAATTTAAGCAGCTGTCCTCCTGTTATTTTCACCGCCATTCTTTTTACCTTACACACCGATGTCCAGAATACCTTTAACTTAAATCTAACAGATTGACGTATAAATATATACTGTGTCAAAAAATTAAAAAAAAAATGAATAAAGAGAAAAATAAGAGCTGTATAAAGATTTCCTTTAGATAATGCTATTTCTTAATGTCAATCAAAAACCGTCAAAACTCGTGTGGCTAAAATTCTTGTCCTAAAAAGTAGGCGGACTTTGTCTATCTACACCGTTACCTTTTGTCTTTACTCGTAAAAAGAATTAATCATCTATGCTAATAAATGCTATTTAAAAACATTGTGAAAATCGTTATCTCAATATATGGCGGATTTTTCCTATCTGCACTGTTGTATTTTGTCTTTACTCGTAAAATACCTTAATCGTCTATGATTATCAATGCTATTTAAAATATATTGTGATAATGGTTTAATTGTATTGTACAACTAACATTCTGAATACTTGAATTATTTGATGTACTCTAGTCCATCGCATGTCATTTTGTTTGACCACCATGTTTCACCGACTTTTCCGTGCATATTAGTCGAAAAAAGGAAGCCATTTCTATATAACAATCAAATAAATCGAACATACCTGACACACACGAAATACCATATACATGTACATTCTTTTTTTCAGTTTCGCAAATTTAAAAAGTAAATGGAGCATTAGTTTTATTTCATCTTATAATATTGACCAAATTGATGCTACATAGATAAACGGAAAAGAAAAATGTTATTTAAAAAGTATCTATGATCACAGAAATTTAATGTATTCGGTTTTTAGTTTAAAAGAATCCAATTATCTAATTTTGATGTAAATGGACTTATCAATAGCGAATTTAAAATTTCTTCATGATATGGGCATTGTTGGGGGTCTGGTAATCTTTAGATCTCTTTATCACACAATTGATTGGTCGACTGTGTATATCATTATTTAATATAATGCATTGCCTTTCAATTCAAATATCAAATCACTGATTATGTCCATTATGGTTGATACGAACGGCCACTGAGTGTAAGGGGGTTGCAAAAAAGTTTCATAAGTTTAATAGCGTGTATGACCGCCTTTGCACCGATGCATTCTTCACACATACGACGCATTGAACGAATCAGGTTGTGCAGAAATGCCTGGGGAATGTTCCGCCATATGCGCAATAAAAAATGACGTAAACGTTCAACGTAGCAAGGGGGGTGACTTTTGACGTGGACGTCGTTCTATTTCAACACAAACATATTCTATAGGCGATACATCTGGTGACATAGCAGGCCAGGGTAGCACATTTACGTTTTGCTGCTGTAGATAGTCACTAACAACGTGCGGTCGTACTGCGGTCCTGCTGCAGAATGACGTCCTTCTATGTGCTGTAATGCCACCTCGGACCATAACGCTCCTTCTGCCGAATCGGCGGCGCTTATTGGCGCAGGCGTCAATGTAACGTTATCCGGCACGACGGTAAGCCCGAACACGAATGTCTCTGCTGCCGAGATGAAATCTCGACTCGTTCATAAACAGAACTTCCGCCCAATCTCTGTTATTGAAACGATGATGTCTCCTACACCACGCTAACCTCGCAACACGGTAACGCCAGAGCACAACAGGACAGACAGTACGACGTCGAAGACGGATGTTGGCCTCTCGCAATGTGTTCTTTACGGTACGAGGAATTATGCGTCGATGCCCAGGGATGCTTCTAGGGGTCAAAGAAGCCGATTGAATGAATGAGAAATATATTTTGTCCTTTACGTTGTTTTAATTTCAAGTAATATATAAGATCAAAGAATATTTAAGTACATATATTTGTGATAAATCCAAATTTATTGTGTGTAATAGTAAAAAATAAATATTACAGGTCCTGCATATTTATATAAAGGGTTCATAAATTATCATGTAGTGATATGAGAGACCTTATTCCGTAAACAGGTGTGCATAACTTATTATTTGTAATAATAACATTAACTACTATTGTAAATACTGAAATAATAATAATCTTTAAACGACTCAGACAAATGTCTGTAATTTTGTCTTATAGAACTTTATGAGTATGAAAGTCGCAAATGAATTATAAAGGGACATATCTTGTATAAAGATTTCAACGGTAACAAATTGTTTATTACAATTTAACAAATTTTTTTGTTGCATTGCAACGTTAACAATTTTGTATCTTATAGTTATGGTTAAATTCATGTTTAATTGAATTTAATTTATTTACAGGGTCGAAAACTTCAAACTTAAAATTAAAAGCATATGATATAATCGAATACACTCTTCATTATAGTCGGCAAATTCCACAATGTTACTTACACATTCTTCCTTTTAATTTATCCTCAAATAAATTGAAGTCTAGTAAAATCAAATTGCATGGGTAAGTACAAAAGTTACTCGTGCAGGATGCGTAAAAATTGACGGCTCGTTCACCACTGCATTTGTCAAATATTTTGATTTACTGAAATATATATCAAGATGTCCCAACACCACCAATACTTTGCATAAAAACTCATACACATTTATTGACTTAGATGGTTACAATTGACAATACAGAATCGATAAAAGTCCGTGGTCTCGTCAGTTAAAAAGATACAGGTAAAATGCATTTTATAATTTGTCAATGAGTAAAGGGCGGTATATCTTTAGGACTATATATATATATATATATATATATATATATATATATATATATATATATATATATATATATATATATATATATATATATATATATATATATATATATATATATATATATATATATATATATGTATATATGAACGGTACAAAAAAGTTATATGAATTATGCATCCTATCGGATGTTTAGTGTTATAAACTTCTGGCTATAATTAGTTCTAGATCCGCATTAACCTTGATTACAGTTAAACAAAAGGGATCTGTCATTTTACCTGTCAGATGTTGTATGTCCTACGTCATTTGCCAATTCATTATGAATAAAAAAAACTAGAATCGTTTGTCCTATTTTTCTCCTCGTTTCGAAATGTTTGAAAACATTTTTTTTTTACAATTTTACAACCTTTAATTGTGCCACACATGGGCCAACATTTGCATTTAACTAATTGCTTCAGAACCCCCTTTGCCATTTATGCAAAATTTGATATAAAAATCGACGGCGGATAAAACTATCAGCGATTACTATCCAGTAATAATAACAGAAATTCAACAAAGCATTTTGATCGGAATATAGAAACTGAAATCCGGCGTTGAGGCATAAAGCAGTATTATAAATCGGATGTACCCCATATACAATATTATACATTTTACTGACAGACATTACTAACAACGTAGTATCAAATACCAATTATTTAATATCCTATATCTATTTTTTTACCTAGGGCTTTAAATTCAAATCATGTGATTCACCCCAGTCGTGTTCGTACTGGTCTTACAATATAAAAATCGAATTACATATAAATCATATACAACATATTTTATTATTTGGACACGAAACAGATTAGAATATATAAAATACATTTAATAAAGGAAAAAGCCCTCATATATGTAGAGAAGGTATAATTTCCATAGGTATTACCTATTATACATTGTCTGATATTTCTCAATCTTATAATGCATATTTTCTGATACAATTAAACGTTTCTGGCCGTATCAATAGATGTAAAACAATTGACTTATCAACCGAATGTATACAGTAATAACTCTTTATTTAGCAACCATTTGTTCATCAGGAATTTGGCGATATAAGGGGGTTTGGCCATAGTTTGAGGGAAACCATAAATGAAATTATAGGGAAAAGTGAACTTTCATAAATTGTGCTATAAAGGAAGGTGGCAAATGGAACTAGGTGGCAAATGGATCGAGGTTTTAAAAAAATGTTTCATTCTGAAATCTTCCTATCCCCCTTAACCAGATGATATATATATTTATATATATTACTTCTTTGCGGGTCGATACTAACGATGTGTGTTACTTAGAAGAACACTCTTAACATTACCATAAGTGTTTTATTCACTTATTCAATTTCATTATGACTGTGGACTCACAGCGGGTATGACGTACTCACTCCTCCATGACACCTGATCCCACCCCTGCATTTCCAGATGTCCGTGTTTGTCCAAAGTTCATTTGTATATACGTCTTACATATCCTG